>JAMYXO010008982.1:7500-10239 GCA_033310375.1 Conus canariensis
GATTAGAACAATTATCTATCAGAGTGGAACAATTGTCTGTTAGATTGGAACAGTTATCTATCAGAGTGAAACAATTATCTATCAGAGTGGAACACTTATCTATCAAGATTAGAACAATTATCTATCAGAGTAGAACAATTATCTATTACTAGATTGGAACAAGTATTTTATCAGACTAGAAACAATTACTCGTATCTGTAAGAGTGGAACAATCTCCAACATCAACATTAACTCCGATACTTTGCCCTCTTTTTAAATCAAACTTTGAAAAAAAAACAAAAAAAACAAATTCTTTTCCTACATTCAAAGTACAGTGGAAACTGAATCAAATTTTCAGGATAATTCTTAGTGAGTCAGCCAACCTTGCGCCGAATGTAAGAAGATGAGTAATTGCTCGTTCTTCGTTTTCATCGCCCTGCACGTTGTTTCTCTTGTCTGAAAAGACCTAAGAGGTCGAAACGCGTCGTGTTTTGTCATGTAGCTTTGTTTTGTTTTCCCTTTTTTTTTTTTTTTTTTTTGTTTTTTTTGGTGGACTCACTAAGAATTACTTTTAATATTTGTTCTCTTTTCCTGTCTGACCGTGACTTGCAAAGATGTGCCGGTGCTGTTTTTGTGAGTGCTGTATGTGTTTGGATGCCTATGTTTATTCATCTCATGATAGTTTGTTTTTGCTCGTGAGGTGACTGATGGATGGAGGGGGAGTAAGAGAGGGCGAGGCTGCATATCTTTGCGCCGTGGATGTAGAGCAAGGGTGTGACTGTAAGATGGTTTTGTGTGTGTGTGTGTGTGTGTGTGTGTGTGTGTGTGTGTGTGTGTGTGTGTGTGTGTATGTGTGGGGTGTGTGTGCGTGCGTGCGTGTGTGTGTGTGTGTGTGTGTGTGTGTGTGTGTGGGGTGTGGTGTGTGTGTGTCGTGCCTGTTGTTTCAACTTTTATTCGCCTGGTCATTTGATGGGGTACTTGTTTAGTGTAACCCTCTAGGGCGTTCTTTGTTGAGCCGTATAAATGTTTTTATTATCGTGGTAATTGAGGGGCGAAAAAGTTATAACATGGAAATAAAGGGCAGAGGAAGGCTTCCCGCCCCCCCCCCCCCCCCCCAAACCCTCACCCCAATCTCCTTCCCCCCATCCCTCCTGCCCCCTTTTTTTAAAAAATTTCCTTTAGAATGCGGTTTTTGTCTGTCTGTCTGCCTTTGTTCAGTACGGGATGTCCCTTCCTAACATCTCTCTCTCCTCTCTCTCTCTCTCTCTCTCTCCTTCTCTCTCTCTCCCCCTCCCCCCCAGTACTGATGTCTCTCCTTCCCCCTCTCTCTCCCCTTTTCCCCTCTCTCTCTCCCTCCTCTCTCTCGCTCTCAGAGTAGGATGTACCTCTCTACATCTCCCCCTCTCTGTCTGTCTGTTTTCCCTCTCTCTCTCTCTCTCTCTCTCTCTCTGTCTCTCTCTCCCCTCTCATCTGGATTTTTCTCTAACATCTCCTCCCCTTCCCTCTCTCCTCTCTCTCTCTCTTGTTGTTGTTTTTGTTGTAGTTGTTGTCCGCGCTGGATGTCTTCCCAACCAAAACCATTCTTCTCCTTTAAATCAAAAACCCCCACCCCCTTTTTTGCCCCCCCCCCCCCCCCCCCCTCCACGGTTTATAGTGGTGATGGTTTGTCTAGAGGTTCAGCCGTATCTCGGACTGGGCCTAAACCCCACACCCTTCCCACCCCCTGCCTTGCAGAACTGAACTCCGCGGGAAAGGGGGGGCCCATTCCTCGGGCGGGGGCATGTGTGCAGCACACATTCCAGAACAAAACCCCCTGAACTGGGGGGTCCCCAGTGTGACAAAGGACCTAGATACGGCTGACTTTGGGCCTGTGGGGAGGGGGGCTGAAGGGTGGGGGTGGGGGGGGGGGGCAGAATAGGGGGGGGGGGGGGTGGGTGGGGGGGAGGGGCAGAAGTTTTTTGTGTGACAGCAGTCATGTGTCTGAAATGTCAGGTGATGATATGTCAGCACTGTACAGAGGTCTGAATGATGCTTAGCAGTAGCGACGCAACAAGAGAGAGAGAGAGAGAGAGAGAGAGAGAGAAAAGAGAGAGAGAGAGAGAGAGAGAGAGAGAGAGAGAGAAGAGTTTTGGAATAATTAATGGATAATTTCTTTTTTTTTAAAAGGAGTGACTGACGGGGGAGAACGAAGCAAAATTAGAAAAAGAGGGTTTAGTTTTCCGCCCAAAGACATTGACAAACAAAGCACACGACAAGACACAGTGGTGTTAGTTACCGCCAATGAATTGACAAACAAAACACACGACAAGACACTGTGTCTTGTCGGTGCTTTGTTTTTTCAATGTCATTGGCGGAACAACACCCTCTTTTCTAAATTTTGATAAATGAAGAATAACACCGGGTTACAGAAGTGAAAGAGAAAAGAACGATCTAAAAAATACATAGTAAATGAATTCTATAAAAAAAATAAAAGTAAAAAAAAAACAGAAAAAAAAAACCCCGACAAAAAAAGATCAGTGTGATAAAAACTTTTTTCCCTGAAAAAAAAAAAGCAAACAAACAGAGAAAAAAAAAACCCGCAGCACTATGCACGTACACAGCAGCTGCACGAAAAAAACCCTCTCATGTGTTGTGTGTTGTGTGTGTTTGTGTGTGTGTTGTGTGTGTGTGTGTGCGTGCGTGCGTGGTGCCTGTGTGGGGCGTGCGTGCGGGTGTTGTGTATGTGTAGTGTGTGTGTGTGCGTGTGTGTGTGTTGTGTGA
>JAMYXO010008983.1:0-10238 GCA_033310375.1 Conus canariensis
GGTAAATTCTACATGAGTTTTGGTTGGTTCGCCTATTGTTGGACTGTTCTTTGCACTCTAATTGGCAGAATTTGGGTTTTTCTTCAGACCATGTGTAACTTAAAACAGTTATTGTGGTTCTGTTTTTTCAAACTGTCAATTTTGTCTACACCATAGGAAATTAAAAGGCCGTTAAAGTTAAATTTTTGGGCCCACTGTAAATAGTTAGATACCTCTCTGCATTTTTGGCAACGTGATGCAGCCTAGCAAAAAAAACCACAAAAAACATTTGTCGTCTGAATTCTTTATTTCAGAACTGCTTTCTTTGAAACTAATTTGGAGGCAGGGGAAATGTAAGCCTTGCCTACAATTGGCTCATATTTAGCCTGTCTTAATCTGTGTCAGGACTTCCCCCCTCTGCCAACCAACCTCTCATTTTAGTGCTTCAGAGGCTTTTTTAAACTGTGAAAAGTTGATCTGCCCAACCGGGTGTTAATCATTATGAAAAAATAGTCTGCTTTTTAAATTTGAGACCCAGACTTCAGTTTTCTTCGTTTTTTGTTATATATCGTTTTAAAACAACAAACCCTTTAAACTTTAACTGGGGGGGTTTTATTGTTAGTTTATTTGGGAACTTGAGAAATAGCATTTCAACGCTTGCCTGCACCTTTTTTGGATCAAAAACTTCTAAAACGACCCATTTAAAGCTTTTTGAAAACGCCTTTTTCGGCTTTGTTCAAAAAATTTTCATCTGAACCTTCAATATCTATCCATGCTGAGTTTCTTTTCTAACTCAAAATATTTTTTAAATCAAAAAATAAAAGTTAATCAAATCAAAATCAAGGGCTTTTTGTGCTTGGGCTCATAAACTAAAGTATAAAAGCCCTTTGGTGTTGTTAATGGAGCTGTTTAGAACAGATTTAATGTTTTTTGTTTTTTTTTTTTAAACATTCCTTTTTTACTGGTCGTGTCTGGTTGTTGGAAAAAATTGCCCTTGCCTTTCTTTGAAGATCAAATTTGTCTTTTGTAGTCCTCAAATCACCCGTAGGGGACTAAATTCTTCATCCCTGATGTTTGATCAACTAGTGCTTTATCAATTACTTTTTTAAGAAAAGTTAGTGTATTAGTTGAACTATAGCGTGTGCTTTTGGAGTTTAGCTTTTATTTTTTTCTGACACATTACAGCCAATGAACCAGGCCAAGAGTTAAAGACAAACCACCTAAGGTAAGCACCGGGCACCACGGGCCGTTGCTAAAGAACCCCACCTTTTTCCCTGCTGAAGAGCACTGTGACGATGCTCCAGTATTAAAATATGAACAGCATTAAAGACACAAATACCTTCGTTTTGGTTTTTTCTGATTTGAAAGGTCCTCCTAGTTTTTTGTTGATTGTTTATTTTGTTAATCTGAAAGTTTTTATGTCTAAGCAGCAGCTATCTTTTTTTGGGCACTTTTGGATAAGTCGTAACAGACATGCTTTTTTAAAAATAAAAATAATTAGTATTGGATATTTTTAAAATTCTGTTATCTTGAATATTCAGCTGGCATCATATATTAAAAACAAATGTACTTTTAAGTGGTTTATCACTCTCTTTTTCTTTATAAATTTTGAATGTTTATTATTTTCTTTAACGTTTCCCCTCCCCACCCCATGAACTGTTTATCCTCTGTTGACCTTGGGTCACCCAAAACCGATTTCGTTTTAAATATTCATAAAAGTCTAACACTGTGAAGGGTAGACTTTAGACAAAAGGTCATGGGGACTTCTAGACCTCCCCGCCCCAAAACAATTTTCTTATTTCATCAAAATGATGATAAGGTTTTAAACCCGCTACCGTAGACTTGTTAGGGTACCTCAATTGAACATTGTACTTTCGTTATTTTAGGGTTTAAAAAATTTTTCACTTTGTCTTTTGAATGGTTTTCATCTTCACACAGCAAAAAAATACCTTTAAGGGGTCTTGCTGCGGCCTAAAACTAAAGTTCCCTATTGTGTCTGCCCTGCTTTTAGATATTTTGAATGATGAATCACTCTTTCGTAAAAAATTGCTAATTTTGACTGATATTGTTGCTCAATCAGCCTTTCTAATTAGGGTTCAACAAAGTCAAACCTAACGAGATGTCGAAAATGCTGTACTTGGAATCAGTGTCTGTCGATCAAGACACTTTGTATTTATTAAAAAAATTTTCATTACAATCTGTCTTTTAAAGCTCCCTTAAAGTATGGGGCATGCGCTTTTTTAAAACTCAAAATCCAAGGGGATAGAAAAGCGATTTCCCAAAGATAACTTACAGCTTCATATTGTTACCGTCTTTAGATCTTCCGTCCTTTTTCTGTGTTTTTGTCTTCGTTATTTTCGTTCCTTTAAACGCAAGATCGGCCTTTCATTCTCGGTTTTTGCCATAGATCACAAAAATTAAAAATATGTCTGCATTGTGTAAAGAAAAATTTTTTTGCCCCCAATTTTTTTAGAAAATTTTTTTAACGATTTCCCGTCCCAGATTCTTACAACTGCCTTTTACGTCTGTTTCGAAACAAGTTCTATTTTTAAAAATAAGCCTCAGATCCGGCAAATCACTTTTCTGCTCCTAGGTCTGGAAATTTTGACAGTAAGAATCTGATCTGAAACAAAAGTAATGGATTTTTTGGAACAATAATTTTCTGTTTATTTCCCTTCACGCCAAAAAGGCTCTTTCATCTTCTGTGGGGGTCAAGAATTGAGCCATATGCTTGTGACATTTTTTTTAAAAAACAAAATAAAAATTTAATTTTTTAAAAAAACCAGGGGCAGAAAAGATTATGATGTTTTTGATCCGGAGACGACAAGTGAAATGACGCCTTTGACACATCCCTTACAACATTGCGGCGTGAATTAACGAAAGTAAGGCAAATCATTTTATCAAAGTTTGGCCAAGAAACCCCCGATTTTTTAGAACCAATGTTTTTAAACAAAAAATGACCATTTGTTTGTGAAAAACGAGCAAGGACAACTTGTTCAGCTTACAACTAAACCAACCCACAAATTTTTTTGCAAAGACTACAATTAGCAAAGGCTCATGTGACGATCAAAATCGCCTTGGCATTGCAAACCCCGAAGATTAGCAGGGAGGCATTGCAAAAATTCAAAAACACTACAAAACTCCCAACAATAACCCAAATACAAAACATTGGGAAATTAAAGATTTAAGGCCCCCAAAAGCAACGAAAAATAAAACCAGTTTTTCAGAAGAAAAATTAAAAAAACCATGCACGACCCCGCTACCTAGAAGGGAAATAACGGCCCTGATCATGCTTTTTAAAACATCAGAGGCGAAATTTAAAAAACAATTTAGCAAACTGGGTGAATAGATGAGCATATAAAAAAAGAGAAAAAAAAAAACTAGTTGAGGTGAGCCACAACTTAGGCCTGGTGTTAAAGAAAAAAAACACAAAACTAAAAGATTTTGAACAAGAGAGATCAGCAAGACTAGAATTTTGTTATAACCGAGAAACAATTACGAACTAAGTGAGCAAAAGAGAAACTATCCCAAAAATTTTTATTGAAGAAACACAACACTACAAAAACAAATAAGAACACTTTTTAAGAGAAAGGGTGTCACTTTTGCAAGTGTTATAACACCTTAGGTTTTTCAATAATTTCACTGGTTTGGGCTATTACAGGCGGGGGGGGAGCAGTGCCCCGGGGACCACCATCAGATAAATCTGGGAAAAAAAAACAACTTGATATCTTGAAAATTTTTATTAAAAAAATTTGCCCGTAAAGGGAATAGATTCTTTCCGGGATAAAGGAGGGTCGTTAGCGGCTTTTTCTGCCGCAAGAAAGTATTTTGGTTTAGCGAGCATTTGGGGATTAGTTTTTCTTAATTTTGGGTTCTTTATGTAAATAAAGACCAAGAAACCGGGGATTAATCCAAAAACAAGTGCTGTTTTTCATATTCCCTGTCATCACGAAAAAAAAGTCGCGTCTTTAAAGGCCTTTGGGCTTTGGGCTTGGGGTTTTGGGTTTTTGGGGTTTTTGAGGGGGCCACGGGGGGGTTGGGGCTTTTTTTTTTTTGCTATTGCGGGAGAATTTATGTGTTTTTTTTTGACCTTCTCTTCTTTACCAGCCACAAGGATTTCTTAATATAGTTTATTATTTTCCTACTGGGTTGAGGTGAAGGAGCATGTTAAACCATGCCAACAGCAAAGTTACTTTCGATCTTGCTATTGCAAAAATTTTTTGGGACCTTTTAATATTGAAGGCAAACAATTGCGAAATTTAAATAAATCCTCTAAATTTGCTAAATATGTTTTTTGGGCGTCAAAGCAGTAAAAGGATCAATTATGTTTGATCTCGTTTGTGCTTGCAAACCTGCAAACCCAAACTAAGTAGAAAGAGTCTTTTTTAATTTTTTTCTATTCCCGCTTTTGTTAGCCATTAGAATATCCAAAAAAATGTTGTCCATGGTTTTTAGCTTTTGCTCTATGGACCCGAGGGAACAGTTGTGCCTGAAGAAAAAGATTGTGGGAGGATTCCAATCATATTAAATTTTTCTATGCACGCCCCAAAAAAAGAGTCCCAAAACCATTTTTAAGACCCAATTTTGTCTAAAGTCGTCTTTGGGTCAAAACAAATTGTTACAGATCCTTTTAAAAGCCTGTAATCTATTCTGTTGCTGAATGGATTAAACGTTTTTTTCTTTTTTGGAATGGCGCTTCATTTCAGACAAAATACTCTGAAGGTGTAATAAAAATGAAATCAACACTGACCTCACCAAAGGATCAGGTGATTTAAAAGTCAGCTACGACACTCCCCACCCCTTGAGCACAAAACACAGCAAAATTTTAAGGTTCTGATAAAACTGCATCGGATGACTGAACCACACTTTCGCGATGTAGTCTTTTGATAGGGGGTTAAGATAAAAGACCAATGGAAATACTAACCTTACTTTAAAGGCGGGTTTTTATCACAGAAATGCCGAGGGTTTCTTTTTATCTTTAGGGCTGTTTGCGGCCAACAAATATTTTTTCATTGTAAAATTGAATGCACTCATTTTAAAATTTTTTTTAAAAAGTTTGTAACAAAAACAACTCAAGACAGTCCTTCGTTTTTAAAATAGCATTGTAAACTGCGGAAACCCCCAAAAGGGTTTTGCACTCCAGGGAATTTTTTAAAAAGTCGTAGGGGTTTAATTAAGCAAATCAAGAAAAATAATGAGATTTCAAAACTTTGACAAAAGGGGAACGTAATTAGCCATTAACCCAACCTGATTTTTATTAGGGGTTTTGCTCGCTAAAAGAAGCAATAGTAACTTCGACATTACTAAAACTTAACATGCAAACTAAAAACTTTTGACATTAAAACATGAAGGAGAAGAAACCAAAATTACTTTTTTTGATGTAGAGCTACAAAAAGTTAGGTTTAAAAAACCCAAATAAACCTATAAGTTTTTAGGGGGTTACATCAGCAAAACTACTTATGGGAGAAAACCCGTCAAACTTGCTTTAAAATCATTACTCTATTTTCATTTGGACGAGCGAGCAGATGAAAATTTAAATGGAAGGCCCCAACTGTTTTAAGAGCTCTTCCATCAAAAACTGCTATTGCGATTATGAAATTATACGATTCCCCAATTTACAGTTTAAAAGATTAGCTTGTGGAGGGTCGGATCGTTTAATAAAAAGACACAATAAAACAGGAAAAGTCGTGAAATGTGAAAACCCTGCACATTGTTTTAAAAATAAAATAATACGTTTTTTTAAAAAAAAGTCACGTGACCAGACGATTCGGGGGTAATTTAGCGCCTGAGAGGTGTGAAACTTTAGAATTAAAAGCCCTTCAACTTTTGAGGCTTGAACAAACGGTGAATGGGGCCTTGTAGGGTTTTTTGGTTACACTAAAGATGGTTATTAAAACCAAAAGGTTGACGACAACAAAAGGTTTCCCTAAACTAGAACAACTCCCAAATCAGAAGCAAATAATAAGGTCAGTAGAAAAAAAATATTTTCAAAAAAACTGACAACAAATGGCCTTAAACCATATTTAGAATGGGACAAAAAAATTTGAATTTTTAAAGCCCTTTTACATTTTCGACCGCCAAAAAATTTTCAGAAAGCATTGAACTCTGGCCCTTTACTTTAAGTCTTATGCCAGAGGACAACATCGGAAAGGGAATCGAAAAAGCCGTTTGGGGAAAAACGTACATCCTCCACAGAAAAAAATGGGTTTTAAAGAAAGCTTCTAAAAAATTACAGTTTCTTTCCACGCAAAAATTTGGAACCTTTAAAAGATTTTTTTAAAAATTTTCTGTTTTAAAAAGATAGGCAAAAATGGAGTCGGGCGTCAGTGACAATCTTATGAAAGGAATTCTTTTTAGCTGGAAAAAATTTAACTTGAAAAACTTAAATTTACTGTCGTCGTTCTTTACAATGGCGAGGAATTAAGGTCTAACAACAAGCAACAAAATTGAATTGTTTTAAATAGAAACGATCTTACAAGAACGAATATTAAACTTACACATTTGGCCTTATAGGTTTTTTATACGAACAATTTTGACAGAGAGTAGATAAAAACAATAACTGGGTTAGATTAATTCTGTTTTAAAACTATGGAGCAAACGACTTTGGGTCAAAGCCCAGTTAAACTTTTTTTGATAAAAACCCCCCATTTTATTGATTTGGGACAGACTGGTTTTGGAAAAAAAATTTGTCCTCGACCCATTACAAACGTTTATCGTTATAATTTTTTATCAAAATAGAATTTTCTCCCAAAAACCCTTAAAAGGAACAAAGCATATCACGCAGAATTTATATGGGCAATGATGCTATATTTAGTTTGACCAAGCAATAAACTGATGTTTAGAACATTTTTTTAAACGTTTGAAGGAACTCAGACTATTTATAATATTGTTCGGGAGAAAAGGATATAGTCAAAAAAAGAAACTTTATCAAAAAATAGCTTTCTTGGAAACAACTGGGATAAGTGGGTTTGGGTTTTATGTCAAAAAAATAACCATTTTTTAAAAAATTTAAGAGCAATTAAAGACTGTAGTTTTATTCCAGAAAGACAAGGCCCCTTTGATGAATGTAGCGTGAAAATGAGTTATTGAAAAGTCAAAAAACGAAGGTTAAGCAAAAACAAAATCTCAAAAGTTTTTAAATTAGTGTTAAAAACAGATAACCTACCATTATGTATGTTTTAAAAGGGTTTACTATTGAGAACTATAAAATAGGCATTCTGGGTAAGCCGCGGAGCAACAGCGAAACCGGCTTCAGCCGTTGGGCTGGCGGAGGTGGGTGAGCCCGAATGCCATTTATAGTTCTCTCACACCACACACACCAAAACACACACACACACACCACACACACACACACACACACCCACCACTCACTCACCAACCAACACACACACACCACACCAAACACACACCAACACACACACACACACACAACACACACACACACACCACACCCCACACACACACCATTAAAACACAGTGGAGAGGCGATGGCTGCCGTCACCCGCAGTCCCAAAGCGTACACGTGAAACGTACCCTACTCCCGACACCCGTCGATCGCAAGCACTCCCATAAACACATCATCAATTCTAAAAGGGTCGTGAAGACGACCCCCGTCAAAAGCAAAACAACGAGAACGGGAAAAATTTACAAGAGACCAAGATGTGACCAGGGAAAAAGAAAAAGAAGAAGAAGATGATATGATGAGATTTTGATGATGAGATGATGGTCATGAGATGATGTCGGATGATCTGATCATGAGATCATGAGATCTGATCATGATTATGATCATGATCTGATCACGATGATGATAATGATGAAGATGATTAAAAAGAAGAAAAGAAAAATGGGGAAAAGGAAGACGACGACGACGACACGACCGACAAGAAGAAAAGAAGGAAAAAGAAGAAGAAGAAAGAAGAAGAAAAAAAAAAAAACAACAACAACAACAAAACAAGAAAGAAAATCAAAGAAATGAAAGAAGAAGAGGGTGAGATAGAGAAGAAATAATGAAAAAAGAAAGGGGGGTGGAGGAGGGGGGAGGGGAGGAGGGGGAAGAAAAGAAAAGACGAGAAGGGGGAAGACAACAGGAACAGGTTTAAAAAAAAAAATTGGCGTTAATATCAGGGGAAAGAACACGTGGCAGTCATGGATGCGACATCATGTGACAGACAGGCAGAAATCGGGACACACTGTTTTTCTGCAAGCAAAGACCTGCGACTAATGTTAGTGTTTTTCCCCACCAAGCCGAAAAATCCCAAGTCCTGAAGGGCTGCAGGCGAAAAACTATGAGGGGGCCTGGGTGACCAGCAAAACCTTTATCTCATCAACACACCACAAGTGAAAAAAAACCTCTCACGGGGATGCAACACAACAAACACCCCAATTGGCAACCCATTGTGTGTGTGTGTGTGTTTTTGTGTGTGTTTTGTTGTGTGTGTGTTGTGTCTGTTTTTCTGTGTCTGTGTCTGTGTGGGTGGGGGGGGGGGGGTGTCTGTCTGTCTGTCTGTCTTCTCTGTTTTTTTTTTGTTGTTGTTTTTTTTGTTTTTTCTTTTTATTTGACTTGGGACAATTTTTGCCCATGTACCTTTCCCCCCCCCCCCCCCCCCCCCCCATCCTTCGCCACCCCATCCCACCCCCAATTTTTATATGCCCCAAAACCATGGCCTCAAGCCACTGTTCCAAGCAGACATGACAAAAAGGGCAGGGGGACTCTTTGGGTTCCCTTGGGGCAAAGATGGGGCACGGGTGAGTGCAAAGGTCTGAAATGTGCGTCACAAAGGGGGGAAGGGTAAAGTGTTTTGAAGATATAGTTATTTCATCGTGGCAACCCCCCAAAACAAGGGAAAGATTGGTGGGGAGGGGCTCTTTTGACAAATTTATTTAAAACATCCAAGCTGGCTAAACCCTTATGAAGGGCCCCAAAAATGCTGACATGGATGATACGGGGGGTTGACTGCCAGAACCAGTATCTCGTATACAAATAGAAGAGAGATACGGGTTTTTGGCAGTCAACCCTCGTTTATGTATTAGCTAAAATCCTACTTGTGGTGCGTGGCCACCCTTTTCTCCCTGTTCCACCACCTCACCCCCGGCTTTCCCTTTTCCCTAGTCTCTGCCTCAGCTACGCTGACCAAGCCCTGACCGGGTGTGTACGCTTAAAGCATTTTGAGGATTAAAAGGGCAGCACAGAAAAATAGGGTACTGACTTTTCGTACCGTGCTAATTCTTTTAACCACACACACACCACCACACACACACCCCCCCACACAACACACACACAAAAGAAGGAGAGAGAGAAGAGAGGAGGAAGAAAGCATTAATCAATTTATTTTTTCTTTAATCGAAGGCCAAGGCCCAAACTGATGGGGCCTCAAAACAATACAAAAGATAATAATAGGCCTAATACAGATAAAATATTACCTACCAGTAAAATGCAAAGCACAGACATTTGACTAAAGACAACAGCAGCCTTTTAAAGACTTTTTTTCAACAAGTTTAATATTTTTACAATGTCACAATGTTTGATGTGAACCAAAAAGAAGAACTTTAAAAATTTCCCGGATACATTTGATATATCACAGGGGCTTATTTTTTCTTTTAATCAGTGTAAGCTGGACACACACAAAGAAAAAATTTGATATTCCCCAGCGATGAACATAATGGACATCACACCCGGCAAATGTTGTTTTTGATGCCTTTTTAAAAAAAAAAGTTAACTAATGAAAAACCCCAAAACTAATTTAGTTAGGCTATTCTTTACTGATTCATTTAAGTTCCTGAACACGTAATATCCCTAAAAAAACTGCTTTTAACAGTTCTATAAAAACAAAAAGTTCATGACGAAGCCAGACAGACAGACAGAAGGCAAGAGGGCACGTAAACCTGTTGTCTGCTTTCGAAAGGGGGCAAATTCGTCTGCAGTCATCTGGAGTGGTGTAGACCAGTAAGGTTTTCTAAATTCAACCCAAAAAAACACTGACAGCCTCACCATCCGCCCTCCTGTCTCTCTCTCCTCTCTTCTCTCTCTCTCCCTCTCTCTCTCTCTCCCCTTTTGTTCTCTGCTTATTCATTTTACCACGCCAACTTTACACACACAACACACAACACAAAAACCAACACACACACACACACACCACAAACACACACAAACACAACCAAAACACATCCCCCCTTTTCCTTTTCTCTTCCCTTCCCTTGCCCCTCTGGCTGACTTGTTTTTCTTTCATTAATACGCGATACTGCGGAGCGGGGGTCTACTT
>JAMYXO010008984.1:0-10237 GCA_033310375.1 Conus canariensis
GTCTTTGTTTTGACGTTGAACTGCTTTGACGTCATTACTAGTTACGTTCTTAAACAGCTGTTTTTTTTATTTTCTTTTGTTTCGTTTGCTTCTTTTTTTGCTGTGTTTCAGTTCCACCAGCCCCGAATCTGTTGTTGTTGGCGATTTTGGACTGGGGGGTGGTGGAACTGACCTTGTTGCATCAGCGTAAGTAGGCCTACGATAGTTCGTGGAGCTGGCGTTTTGTCCCCCGTTCAGGTCTGTAGGCCTACTTACTGGACTTTTTCCGAGATTAGCGATGACATGCTTTTGTTCATTTACAGTTTTTTCCAGTGAAGCAACTTTATCGCATAAGTTCTGAATCATGTCTTTTAACTGTCTGATCTCACTTACTGTGTCACAGGGTGGATCTTCAGTCTGACTTTCTCCGTCGCTGACAGTCTGGGTGCCGTTAGCTTGTCGTGCAGCCCGCTCCAAAACTTCTTTTCGCAGACATAGCTTTTCTTCATAGTTATTGTTGGTACTGGGTTTTTCTTTGGGAGTCTCGTTGTTTTGGCGTCCCCACAGGCTTCTCTCTGTGTTTTGTGTGTGTGTGTGTGTGTGTGTGTGTGTGTGTGTGTGTGTGTTGTTGTGTTTACCTTAGCCTCCATAACACATGAAATACTACATGCTGCTACTTGTTGTTCGTCGAATGCACTGCAGAAATATTACATTCTTCACGCACGCACGCACGCACGCACGCACGCATGCACGCACGCACACATACAACATACAAATACACACACTCATATATACACAGATGCACACACATTACACAGTAACTCAAAGAAATAGTGCGTCCTAAGTTCCGGTACCCTTAGTGACATGAATCCAAAAAGGAAGAAAGACAGACAGACACAGACAGGAAGCACAACAGGACAACTACCAACAGCAGCAATGACAGGAATTAGGTGATGGGGTACATCAGACAACCACCACACAGCAATGACAGGAATTAGGCATGACGATAGGGAGTACATCAGACAACCACCACACAGCAATGACAGGAATTAGGTGATGGGGTACATCAGACAACCACCAACACACACATCACACACCAACACACACACACACACACACACACACACACACACACACACACACACACAACACAAATACACACACAGATACATGCAAGTGCATACAAACACACACACACCCATACATACACACGTCTGAGCGCACATACACACAAACACGCACATATGCACATATTGAGAGAGAGAAGAGAGAGAGAGAGAGAGAGAGAGAGAGAGAGAGAGAGAGAGGAGAGAGACTCGTCTGCGCAAACACACACACACACACACACACACACACACACACACACACACACACACACCCGCGCGCGCGCGCACAAGTCTAGACGCAAGCACGCGCGCGCACATGCGCACACACACACGCACACACACACACACACACACACACACACACACAACACACACACACACACGCGCGCGCGGCACAGATGCACAAATATGGGAAAAAAAAAACCCAGGACAGACGCGTGCGTGCACACACAACCACTAACACACACACGCGCGCGCGCGCGCAACACACACACACACACACACACACACACACACACACACACACACACACACACACAACTGATAACAACAACAACAATAACAACAACAGCAACAACGATTACAACAGTTTCAGTTTCAGTTTCATCAAGGAGGCGTCACTGCGTGCGGACTAGTCCATATACGTTACACCACATCCGCTAAGTTTTAAGACCACACTACGCATGAATTGAAGCTGACGGATAAATGAATTAACAACAAAGATGAGACAATTGAAGAAGAGGGTCTCGTGGCTACGACTCAGCGGATGTCTGACCAAAGCATTAGCCCAACGCACTGGTCAGACCTCGAGTGCCTACCTGCCATTTTGTGTGTGTGTGTGTGGTGTGTGTGTGGTGTGTGTGTGTGTGTGTGTGTGTGTGTGTAGTGGATGTACACGTGTGTGTATGTGTGTGGGCATGGGCCCATGTGTGTGCATGGGCGCATGTGTGTGTGTGTGTGTGTGTGTGTGTGTGTGTGTGTGTGTGTGTGTGTGTGTGGTGTATGATTACAACAACAAAGAAACGATAAAAAGAAGCCAATCAATAAGTAAGGGAGGTAAGCGACCATAAACACTCTGAAAATAAAACCACACTGGGTAATGTACTCCTTTTCCGACGTTGTGACTTCGACGTTTTTCCCAACAGGTAAAGGGAAACAACTGGATGACGACGGTCAGAGGGAAATCCATGTCAACTCTGTCGGTAGAAAAGTATGTGTTGAGTTGGTGGAGGGAGGGGGAGGAGGGAGAATCGGTTGATCTTTACTGTCGTTTTGTTGTTGTTTAGTTGCTGAGCGGTTTTTTTTTTTTTTCATTACTTTATTTAATAATTGTTTTGTTTTACTGCCATGTTAATTTGTTTTTATTTATTCTATGTTTTCATTGTTTTCATGTAATGTTAGATTGTTGTATTGGTTGCTGTGTTATTGCTGCTTTATCGTAAGTCTGCTTGCTGTATTGTTGTTTTGTTAGCAGTCTGTCTGTCTGTATGTCTGTCTATCTTTCCAGGTTTTTGGCGATATTGTACTATCTGTTTCTTGTATAATTGTTTTGTTGTTGATGCTTTTTGTGTTATTGTTGTCTGCTTGCATATTCTTTTTATTTGCTCGCGCGCGCGTGTGTGTGCATGTGCGTGCGTGCGTGCGTGTGTGCGTGCGTACGCGCGCACGAGCGTGTGTGTGTGTGTGTGTGTGTGTGTGTGTGTGTGTGTGTGTGTGTGTGTGTGTGTGTGTATACGGACGTGGGCACGTGCGTCCGTTGTTTTGCTGTTCTGTTGGCAACAACAATAATTGTTAAACCATGTGCTTTTGAAAGGAGAGAGAGAGAGAGAGAGATGAGAGAGAAGAGAGAGAGAGAGAGAGAGAGAGAGAGAGAGAGTCACTTTCCAACACACTATCTTGCATGCATAATGCAATACAAAGGCACACTACATGCATGACACAAGACAAAGGCACACTACATGCATGACACAATACAAAGGCCATTTACAGCATGGCACAATAAAAAGGCACACTCAGCATGACACAATACAAAGCACATTACATCAAGACACAATAAAAGGCACTTCAGCGACAAAATACAAAGGGCCGTTACATGCATGACAAAAAAACCCCAACAGGGGGAAAGGCCCAAAAATTTTACATCAATAACACTAAAAAGGCACTTTTTAATGCATGCACAATACAAAGGCCGTTACAGCATGGCACAATAAAACAAAGGGCCAAAAACCACTTACACATGCCCAAAGATAACAACAACCAGTGTAGGACAAAACATGGCATTGGACAAAATAAAAAATCGTAGGACAAAACACTGAACAGAACAGAGACACTAAATTACACAAAGACACATACCATGGGCCACATACCTTTACAAAAAACAGAAAAAGTGACTCGTAAAGCCATTATCACCTTTTAAAAGACCTTGTCTGATCTTTTAAAAAGACCTTATCTGACCTTTTTCAGACCTTTCTGCCCTTTTTAAAGACCTAATCTGACCTTACCCACCTAAAGAAAAAAAAAAATGTTCGGCGTCTTTTTTCCACAAAAGCAGGGTGGGTTTCCCCAGCTTTTAACATCAGTTTTAGTTTAAAAGTAAAAAAGGGGGTTTTGTTTGCTCCATAAAAAAACCCCTAAAAAGAGTAATTTCATTCAAGATGGCAACCTTTTAAATTGAATAAATCAGAAAAAATACATAGACAAACAATCAATAGTGGGGGGAAAAACAAAGCGCGGCCCAATGAACTGTCTTCAAGTAATACTTGGAAAAGATTTGGACTTAAGGGGGGGGTGGGGGGGGGGGGGGGGGGGGGGGGGGAGAAATGGAAAATGAAATTAAAAAATATGTTACAATATAAAAATGTTATGCGCAAGGGGAACCATCGCAATCCTTTTGAAGGCAGATATATTTGTAGCCTGCTCCGATACAAAATATCTCCCTTCAAAAGGGATTGCGATGGTTCCCTTATCCAGCTAGTGAAGAGTTTTATATCTGTAACATATTTCTTAATTTTTCATGTTCCCGTTTCCCTCTTCAACCCCCCCCCCCCCCCCCTCCTTAAGTCCAGTCTTTGCCAAGTCTTACTAGAAGACATTTCAGTTGTTGGCCCGCGTTGTTTTTTCCCCCCACTATTGATTGTTCGTCATGTATTTTCTGACTTTATTCAAGTTTAAAAGGGGGCCCATCTTAAATAAAAAGTTACTCGGGTTTTGGTTTTCTTATAGGAGCAAAAAATACCCCCCTTTTTATGGTTTTCGTTTACTTTTTTCCCTGCCTCATTTCATTTCCCGTCACATATTACGTAAAAACAATTTTCAAGAAACAAACGCATGAAAAAAGTCGCCCTCCCCCAAAATGACGTAACACATCGGTCCTAAACCCTCGAAAAAGTACTAACCATCTTTCCCTAAACAATCTTAAGCAGTATTGTTGTTTCTCAATATACAACAAAATTGTGTCGAATCCTTATATTGATATCTACTCCCAATATTAGCATTACTGTTATTGATTTTTTTAACCCCATCTGCGCTGCGCACTGATGAGATCCTCACATGACCTCCCGAGGGGGAGGGTTTTGAACCTCCTTACTACTCACCACACAGGGAAAAACACCTACCCTCCCCTTTGATGTCTATGTTGTCATACGTCTTTGACTAGACGTATTTTATTTGCCCCTTTCGTTGTAGTCATCAAGCCTGTAAGTTTTTCGTTCTGTTTCTTCCTCTCTTTTCTGTCCGTCTTTCTGTCTGTCGTCTTCTTTGGGTTTTCTTTCTTTTTTTTTTTTTTTTCTTTCTTTTCCCCTTTCTTTTCTTTTTTTTTTTTTTTTTTTTTGTTTTTTTTTTTTCTTTTTCCCTTTTCTTTTATTGTCTTTTCTTCTTTTTTTTTCTTCTTCCTTTCTTTGTGCTTGTAGTCTTCCTTTTCAGACTGTTTTTTTCTCTTCTCTCTTCTTTTCTTGCTTTCTTTCTTTTCTTCTTTCTTTTTTTTCTTTTTTTCTTTCTTTCTAATTTTTAATGCCTGATACACGGCCCTTATCTCTCGCGTGCGCACTGATTATTCGTCCAGAACCCTCATGGGGGATTCATCCCTCAATACTGCTACTCCCCCCTTTTGGGAATCCAACATCCCCCCTTTGAGTCTGTTTTGTTATACTTATCCGCCTGTACGTAGTTATTGGTCTCTCGTTTATGTCTAAACCCCCGAAGTTTTTTTTCTGTTTTTCCCTTACTATCCTGTCGTTCTTTCTTTCTTTTCCTTTTTTCTTTTTTCCTTTTCTTTCCTTTTCCCTTTTTTTTTTCATTCTTTCTTTTTTTTTTCCTTTCCCCTTTTCTTGTCTCTTTTCTTGCTGTTCATTTCAGTCCTTTTTTTTGTTTCTGTTTTTTCTTTTCCTTCTTTTCTTGTTTTTCCTTTTCTTTCTATTTTCATTCCCGGATCACGTCGCCTTATTCTCTCCATGCGCCTGAAAAGTCCTCCATGAGACCCCACTGGGACAGATTACTTCTCACCACTCCCCCACATTGGAAACACCCATATCCCCCCCTTGACGCTCTATTGTCTTACGTCATCGCCTGTACGTCGTCATTTGTCTCTCTTTTTTATGTCATAATCCCGCATTTTTTGTTCTGTTTTTTCTTTTCTTTCTTTCTTTCTTCTGTCTGTCTCTCTGTCTGTTTTTCTTGTTTTTTTCTTTGTCTTTTCTTTCTTTCATTTTTTTTTCTTTGTCTTTTTTCCCCTTTTATTTTTTGTCTTTTTTTTTTCTTCTTTTTCTTTTCTTTGCTTTTCTTCCTTTTTCTTTGTCTTTTCTTTCTTCTTTTTTTTTCTTTGCTTTTTTCCTTTTTTCTTTGTTTTTTTTTTTTCTTTTTCTTTTCTTTTGTCTTTTTTTCCCTTTATTTTTTTCTTTTTCTTTCTTCATTTTCATTTCTTTGCCTTTTTTTTCCTTTTCCCCCTTTGTCTTTTCTTCTTCATTTTCTTTTCTTTGTCTTTTTTCCCCTTTATTCTTTGTCTTTTCTTTCTTCATTTCTTTTTTTTGTCTTTTCTTCCTTTATTCTTTGTCTTTTTTCCCCTTTTTTCTTTGTTTTTTTTCTTTTTCTTTCCATTTTCTTTTTTTTGTCTTTTTTTCCTTTATTCTTTGTCTTTTTTTCCCCTTTTTTCTTTGTCTTTTTTTCCCCTTTTTTCTGCCTTTCTTTTTTTTGCCTTTGTTTTTTTTTCCTTTTTCTTCTTCCTTTTCTTTTTGTTTTTCTTTTCTTTCTTTCTTTCTTTCTTTCTTTTTTTTTGTTTTCTTTTATCTTAATCCCTGACATGACGTCACTATACTACAGAGAAAAGAGGAGAGAGAGGAGAGAGAGAGAGAGAAGAGAAAAAATAAAAAGCCCAAAAAAAAAAAAAAAGGAAAAAAAGACAAAAAAGAACGAAAACTGCGCCGTGCGTGCCCCCTTTTTTTCGGCCCAAGAAGTTTTCTTTTTTTCTGTCAGTGGGGGGAAAAAGAAAGAAAAAAAGGGGCCAAAAAAAGAAAAAAAAAGATAGAAAGAAAGAAAGAAAGGGAAAGATTTTAGATAGAAAAGATAAAAAAAAGAAAGGAAAAAAAAAAGAAAGAAAGAAAAAAAAAAGAGAAAAAAAGAAAAAAAGAAAGAAAGAAGATAGAAGATAGAAAAAAAAAAAGAAAAGAAAAGAAAAAATAGAAAGAAAGAAAGAAAAGAAAAAAAGGTAGAAAGAAAGGAAAAAAAAGGGAGGGTCTCCTTAAGCGTTCCCTTCATTTTGTTTTTTTTCATGCAGTAAGACTTAGCTTGCAGGGCCGCAGTCCCCAAGTCTTTTTTTTGTGGGGCCCCTTTCGTGGACAAAACAATGTGCTGCACTCGCCTCCCGTTGATCTCTCTGGCCAAACGGGCAGACTACATAAAAACTAGATCTTGTTCCGGATTTCCCCCTCGGGGTGGGTTTTTTTTTTTTCCCCCCCCCCTCGGGAGGGGGACCACTGGCTTTCTGTCATAGAAATAACACCTGGGCCAATGGGAAAATCGACCCAAGCTCTCCCCCCCGAAACCGGCGCACCCGCAGATTTTTCTCTGGTGAGAGTGTTTTTTTTTTTTGGTGTGTGTGTTTTGTTTTGTTTGTTTTTTTTGTTTTGTTTTCGGGAAAAAGGTGGGAAATTAAAAATGCAGAGTACAACTGCTTTTCCCCCAAAAAAGTGTACCAGCGTGCGTCTTTTAGCGCATGAATGTTGTCGTTCTCTGGTTTGTTGGCAGCTGCATTTTTTTGGACGTTGTTCGTCGGAGCCTATGCTTTATTTCTTTTTGTAATTTCTCACTTGGAAGTGAGGGGGGGTGGTTTAAAATTCATACGGAGCAAGAGTTTTATCTACGTGTTTTTAGTTATTGTCTACCATTTCCGCCTTATTTTAGATTTTCTTGCCGGTTTAAAAGACCAAAATTAAACAGAAGAAGCTTAAATACTACATTAAAGGGGAAAGAATCAAAATTTTTGAGGGAAAAAGCTTAGAAAAAAAAAAAAGAAAAAGTAAAAAAAAAGGATTTGGACTGAAATATGATCTATGCTCCTACTTTATGCAGGGTTTTCCCGCAAGAAGGGGGGTGAAAATTTAAACCTTTTCCCCATGATTTGAAGTGTAAAGTAGGTACGGGATTTTAATAAGGACTGTTTTGATTGTGTAGCCAATGACAGTCCAAAAACCAAAATCCTTTCATGTGGCAGGCTTTTTATGGCCGTGAGGCCGGGCGAGCTCGACCTATTTTCCCTCTCTCTTTTTTCTGCATAAAAATGGTGACGGGAACTATTAAAAAAAATAGTTGGGAGGCAACAGATAAACTGTTTTTCATAAATGGGGACATCGATAGAAAAAACGCTCCTTGTCAGGAATTTTTTTTTGTTTTGAAAGTCTGGGAACGAAATGTAAAGGGCTATTATAGTGTTAAAATTATTACTTCGAATCAATTTTGTTATGGCCCAAAATATCTTTTTGACTCTTTGCTTTTTAACAATTATCAGCACAAACACTATACTAATAAATCGCATGTTTTTGACAATCATTTTCCCTTCATTCTCTATCATTTTCGCCCAACTGGAGGGAAAAAAATTGTTCCTTTTACAGTTCCCTTTTGCAAAAATTCTTTTCACCCTTGCTTCTCTTTTCTCCGCTTCAGTTCCACTTTGCTAGTTCGTAATAATTAAAAGCCCCTTTTTTTCTCTTATTTTACAAAAAAAAAACGTTATCATGGTCTTTTGCAACGATTTTCCCTTGCAAAACATTTTTTCTTCCTCTCAGACCCTTAACCTTTGGTTAAAAGGGGGGATCCAAGGCTGACTTTGCTTCTCCTCTCTCTCCTCTCTTTTTCCCCTCTCTCTCTGCTATTTTCGAAAAAAAATTTATTACGTCCATCTCCTATTCAACAAAAAAGGTATTATATGTACGCCCCGGATAGCGCAGGGGACTGTTGAAGGTGATTGTGATGCTGATAGGGGACTGTTTAAGGTGATTGTGATCTGAGCCAGGGGGCTGTTGTAAATATTGGATGCCGATAGGGGACGTTTAAAGGGGTCGGGGATGTGATGGCGCAGGGGCTGTTGTAAGGTGATCGTATGCTGATGGTTTGCAGGGGACTGTTGTAAGGGATTGTGATCTGATGGCGCAGGGACTGTTTTAAGGTGATTTTGGGTCGATAGGGGGACTGTTTTTAAGGTGATTGTATGCTGATAGGGGGCTGTTGTAAGGGATTGTGAGGATAAGGGGGAGTTTTTAAAGGGATTTGGCTTGATGGGGGCTGTTGTAAGGGGGTTTTGATGCTGAAAAGGGAAATTTTTGTAAAGGGGATTGGCGCTGATAGGGAACTTTTGTAAGGTTTGTGATGCTGATAGTGCGGGGGCTGTTTTAAAATGATTGGATGCTGTAGGGGGTGCTGTAAGGTGATTGTGATGCGAAGGGGACTGTTGTAAGGTGATTGTGCGCCGATAGGGGATGTTGTAGGGGATTGTGATGCTGATGGCGCAGGGGGCTGTTGTAAGGTGAGTGTGCCCGCTGGGTAGGGGGCCCTTTGTAAGGGGGATTTCTGCTGGGTATGGGGTGTTGGAAAGGGGTTTTTTGCTGCTGTTTGGGCTGTTTTAAGGTTTAAATTTTGCTGCGATAAGGGGGTGGTAAAGGGATTGTGATGCTGAAAAAGGGGGGTGTTTTTAAGGTGATTGTTTTTTGCTGATAGGGGGCTGTTGTTAAAGGGGATTTTGTGCTGCTGATAGGGGACTGTTTGTAAGGTTTATTTTTTGATGCTGATAGGGGAACTGTTGTAAAGGGGATTTGGGGCTGAAAAGGGGGCTTTTTGTAAGGTATTGTGATTTCTTTACAGGGGGCTTTGTAAGGTTATTGTGAGCTGATAGTGCAGGGGGCCCCTTTGGTAAGGTGATTGTTTATGCTGACAGGGGGGGACCCCCGTTGTAAGGTGTTTGGAAGCTGTAGGGGGTGTTTTTAAAAAAAATTTGTGCTGCTGGGTAGGGGACTGTTTTAAGGTTTTTTTGGGGATGCTGATCGCGCAGGGGATTTTGTTGAAAAGGGGGTTTATTGTGGCCCGCTTTTAAAGGGGGTGTGTAAGGGGATTGTGACGCGATGGCGCAGGGGACTGGTTTGTAATGAATTTTTTTGGCGGGTAGGGGGGGCTGTTTTTAAGGGGATTGTGATGCTGATAGGGGGCGGTTGTTTAAAAGGGGATTTGGTTTCTTTATTTTGGGGGTGTTGTTTTGTGAATTGTTTATCTTGATGGGGGGACTTTGTAAGGTTTATTGTGAGCTGATGGGGCAGGGGGGGCTGTTGTAAGGTGAAAATGAAATTTTTTGATGGCGCAGGGGAACCCCTTTGTAAGGGGTTTTGCTTTCTCATGGGGGGTGGGTTTTAAGGGGATTTTTTTGCTGCGGAAAATGGGGTGTTGGGAAAGGTGATTTGTGCTGCTGATAGGGGACCGTTGTAATTGGATTGTGCTGTGGGTGGGGGCTGTTGTAAGGTGTTGTTTATTTCGATAGGGGGCGTTTGTAAGGGATTGTGATCGGGGGTAGGGGACGTTGTTAAAAGGGGATTTTCTGGGTGAAGGGGAAATTGTAAGGTGATTGTGATGCTGTTTGGGGCCCCGTTGAAGGTGTTGTGGCCCGCCCGGGGGCTTTT
>JAMYXO010008985.1:0-10234 GCA_033310375.1 Conus canariensis
GGGCAAAAAAATCTATTGCTTCATTAGTCCCACACAGAGGAGCGTTCGCACGGAAAATGCGGATGGATAGATAGCTGAACAGAATGGTATAAATCGACTTCAAACCTATGTCTAGCTATATCTATTCCTTTGTGTATCTCTATACTGTCTCTACCTAGGCATATAAATATGCAGTGGTACACAGACATATACAGATTTATAAAGACAGCAAAGTAGGCTGAGACTGAGTTAACAGAAACTTTAGGAAAAGTTTGATGTAAAAAGTCTGGAGAACTAACCCCTCAGACAGGTGCTGTGGTCGTGAACTCTGAACATTCTCCCAGGAGCCGGGCCATATTCTTGTCATGACACCTAGATACCTTTGTACTGTCACAAATACTGTTGGCGCTACCTGGATTTGAACCTACACCTCCAGAATGGCTGGGCGTCTCACGATGTCCTTTTTACTCCATATGGCAACGGGACACCTGTTCTGAGCTGCGAAATTTAAAGCTGTTGAAGTTCATTTTGGTTCCGTCTCGATGATTCCCATTTGAAACACTTTCCAGTCGTCCCTGCTGTTGCCTTCAGGGCTCTGGGCCTCTTTGTGTATCTGCCAGGGAGGCCACACGGGATAGTCACCTTAAGGCTTTCTTCTCTCGTTTGTTTGGTTTCCTTTCCCCTCTTTGTGTATCTGCCAGGGAGGCCACACGGGATACTCACCTTAAGGCTTTCTTCTCTCAGTTGTTTGGTTTCCTTTCCCCTCTTTGTGTATCTGCCAGGGAGGCCACACGGGATAGTCACCTCAAGGCTTTCTTCTCTCAGTTGTTTGGTTTCCTTTCCCCTCTTTGTGTATCTGCCAGGGAGGCCACACGGGATAGTCACCTCAAGGCTTTCTTCTCTCAGTTGTTTGGTTTCCTTTCCCCTCTTTGTGTATCTGCCAGGGAGGCCACACGGGATAGTCACCTCAAGGCTTTCTTCTCTCGTTTGTTTGGTTTCCTTTCCCCTCTTTGTGTATCTGCCAGGGAGGCCACACGGGATAGTCACCTCAAGGCTTTCTTCTCTCAGTTGTTTGGTTTCCTTTCCCCTCTTTGTGTATCTGCCAGGGAGGCCACACGGGATAGTCACCTCAAGGCTTTCTTCTCTCAGTTGTTTGGTTTCCTTTCCCCTCTTTGTGTATCTGCCAGGGAGGCCACACGGGATAGTCACCTCAAGGCTTTCTTCTCTCGTTTGTTTGGTTTCCTTTCCCCTCTTTGTGTATCTGCCAGGGAGGCCACACGGGATAGTCACCTCAAGGCTTTCTTCTCTCGTTTGTTTGGTTTCCTTTCCCCTCTTTGTGTATCTGCCAGGGAGGCCACACGGGATAGTCACCTCAAGGCTTTCTTCTCTCGTTTGTTTGGTTTCCTTTCCCCTCTTTGTGTATCTGCCAGGGAGGCCACACGGGATAGTCACCTTAAGGCTTTCTTCTCTCGTTTGCTTGGTTTCCGTTCCCCTCTTTGTGTCTTTCAAAGAGTCATTATACCATCTGCCACGGCTGTTGATTGATTTTCTGTCACTGTTGGAATGGATTAGCATGTTATAGTGAACGCACCTGTCAGCGATTTGTCCTTTCCGAAGAAAGGAGGCTTCCTGATTTCTGTGGTTTGAAACTCATGCTAGATGTAGCAACAAAGTCATACAACCGCTGCAGTATTGTGTGTGTGTTTCATCTGTCTTCTGGAAAGAACTGTAGCATCATGTATGAAGGCCGCTAGAAAGGGCTTTTTGCTATTCAATCTCAAGGTCTGATGAAGTCGCATGACTCGTGGTTGCTTTCCAGATGACCTCCATTCCTAACACAAACTGTGCTGAAGAAATCGTTCAACCCACAGCTATGTCAGCTTCCCCATTGAACCAGTCTGCAGTGTGTAGCTGTGTGGAGAACCTCCCTAAGATGCCGATATATGCCAATATACACTTCTGCTGTCAGAAATACTTTTGACTTCGTCCGGATTTGAATCTGCACCCCCTGAATAGTTGTGCGTCTCAGAGTGCTGTCTGTTTTTAAAAATCACTATCGGGCACCTGTTCTGAGCCAGGAAATTTCAGCCTTACGAAGTTCAGTCTGGCTCCTTGATCAAATCCCTCTGGAACTCTTTTCAGCTGCTTCTGCTAATGCTGCTAGTGTTCTGGTGGCTATTTACCAGAAATCGAGGGCTGTTTCACGAAATCATCGGCTGATGAATCGGCAGTCCCCTTGCTCTAAGCTCTACAGTAAAGCCTGGCGGCCATTCTCCCTACCACATGGTCAACAGATGAGTCTCTCTTCGTTCTTTGTTTGTACTGTCCTAAATGTTAAATGTGATCTGGTTTTTTGCCTGAAGAAGACCCAAGAGGTCGAAATGCATCGTGTCTTGTCCTGTGCTTTGTTTGTCAATGTCATTGGCGGTAACTAACACCCTCTCTTTCTAAATTCTACGGTAAAGACTTTGGCCTGGAAGTCAGTTTCCCCACCACTGCTGGCTGGACTGGCGTACTTTTCAGTCTTGTAGATGTGACCTTGCTCCGTTCTGCTTTTATATGGCACAGCGAGTTCAACCGGTATCAGTGTTCTTTCTTGTGAACGTGAGTGGATATCTGGCATCGCGCCACTCTTCCTGATGGTCGCTGAACGGTTTTCCCAGTCTGGAACGTCTGGTGTACAGTCTGACTTACCCGCTCTATCCAGTAAATCCCGGTTCAGTGTTGACAACGGGAAAAACAGTAACCCGGGATTCTCTTCAGAGAGCACGTAAGACCTCATGGTGAAAGTTTGGCCGAGTCTGGAGTTGTACTGTCATCACCTGTCAGCGGAACACCAACCAGCGAGGCTACGGGATGTGCATGGCAACTGTTTGACTCTGCAGTCATGAAATATGGGCTGGTACACCCATGGAAATGATCCCGTGGAGGTTCTGTCGTGTCACATCCGGAGGCCATTTCACAATGGCATCTGTTAGGGAGCAATTATGTCCCTTGACATCTTGATGGAACGCCCTGTGCGTGCCCGCACCCCATGTGAACACAGCGCAGGTTTCCAAGGGTGGAGCAGGATTACTGGAGCTTCTGGTGCTATAGTGTTTCCTCTGGCATTGCTAACCACATGTATCATCTCCTTTAGCGCTTGGCTGTGTCTCTATGTGTGCCTTCCCTGGATTAGCGCTGCTTTGAACTCAGGAAGTCCCACTGTGTGTTTGCCGGGCACAGCGGACACGTAATGTCATCTGATTTCCCTGGTTTCACCAGCGTTGAATTGGACAGGAGGAAATGTGCAGGTCTGAGGATGACGCTGATAGTAAGAGGATGTAGAGATAGGTAGATGGGCAGACATAAATACAGATAGATAGACAGACAGATAGATAGACACATAGATAAGTGGACAGATAGATAGAGATACATATATGGACAGATAGATAGATGGATACACAGACTGACATACAAACAAGTAGAAAGGCAGACAAGCCAGTAAACACAGGGAAAGATGTACAGAGAAGCAGATGGATAGACAGACAGACAAAGACACAGATGGGATGGAGAGTTATAGCAACAAACGTGAGAGAGAGAGAGAGAGAGAGAGAGAGAGAGAGAGAGAGAGAGAGAGGGAGAGAGAGAGAGAGAGAAGAGAGAGAGAGACAGACAAACAGACAGACAGATGGGGATAGAGAGTTATAGCAACCGAAAATGAGAGAGAGATAGATAGAGAGACCGACAGACAGACAAAGGGGATAGAGAGTCATAGCAACCGAAAATGAGAGAGAGAGAGAGAGAGAGAGAGAGAGAGAGAGAGAGAGAGAGAGAGAGGTTAACACACAGGAAACAAACAACATTTCAGGGAACAACTCCACACATAAAGAGACAATTCCACGTATTGCTGCCAGCTAATTAGTGCATATCTCTCGCGCTCCTTTGCTTGCGTGTAGAAAGAAACTCGTGGAGAGCGTGGCAGCAGAGAGTCCTCAGAAGAGAAGCCCCCTTCAAGCAAGTGTTTCGGCCCTTATCTCCTGACACTCTAGGGGGGTTGGGCCACACCCGGTTCATGACTCCGGATGTCCCTCTGCTGCCCCTTTTTTTTTTTTCCCCATCTTGGGACGAGCCATGGCTGGGATTCGAACCCATGACCCTCTGGACATGCTCATTTTCCACTTAATGACTCGCGCTTTAACCACTGAGCCACAGGGACACCTGATATTTGTAGGGAAATTAAGCCTTATGAAGTTCACTTTTGTTCCTCCTTGACCAGATCCAGCTTGAACACCTCTCTGCCGCTTCTGCCATTGCTTTCAGGGCTCTGGTTTTTTCCTTCCCTGCAACTGAGAGCTGTTTCATGAGGCTGTATGCAGACGTTCCTACAAACCCCCTAGCTCCAATTTCTGCAGTGAGGACTTTGACCTGATAGCCTTCTCTCCTCAGGCTGTTTGCCAAATCAGCATACTTTTCAGTCTTGTAGATTTGAGCTGCCTCCATTCTGTTCTCATATGGCACCGTGAGCTCGATCATGATCAGCTGCTTGGTTGACTTAGAGTGGACTACTATGTCTGGTCTCATGCCACACTTGCTGATGATCTCTGGGTGACTCTTCCATTCTGGGAGGTCTGCAGTGCACTCCCAGTCATCTGCCCCGTCCAGCAGACTCTGCCTGCATGTTTCGAGTGGCACTGTTGTTCTTGGCCATGATTTGCTGCCTCCTGCCGTGAAGAATGTTGCGGGTGCTTTTGGAGTCCTGATTTTCCCTTTTGTGGTGTTGGTACTAGCCCAGACTACTTGTACAATCTCTTTGAGCACTTGGTTGTGCCTCCATGTGTACCTTCCTTGAGCCAGGGCTACTTTACATGAGCTTAGGACATGCTCCACTGTTTGTTTTTCATGGCAGAGGGGGCATGCAGGATCGTCTGTTTTCCCCCACTTCACCAGGTTTGCATTTGAGGGCAGAAGGTCATATGCAGATCTGAGAATGAAGCTGATCCTGAGAGGGGCCATGTGCCAAATGTCATTCCAAGTGAGACTTCTTTGGAGTGCATTCTCCCACGTTGTCCATTGCCCTTGCTGGCTCTGCTGGACTGCTTTTTGGAGTCTTTTTTGGTCTTCTTCTTTTTTCATCTCCTGAATCATCATGTCTCTTTTGGCTTTTCCTTTGGCCTTTGACCACCATTCAGTTTTGGTCACCCCCAGTCCTTGTCTGTTGGTCTGTGTGTGTCCTGTTATTTCTCTGATCTTGAGACTTTCTTTTGCAGAATCCATCGCCTCTTGAACTTTCCATTTTCTGCCTGTCTTCAGCTGGGGCTTGATTGCTTCTACCACCTTGTCTCCTGAGTCCTCCAGCATGCTTTGAAGTCTGATCTTCCCTGCTTTGTATTCCTCCAGGATGGATTTCAGTGGTAGTTTCAGCTTTGCTTGGCGACAGTACAGCGCTATGTCAGTCAGACAGGGTGGGACACCAAGCCATTTCCTTGTGAACTTGTTGATTTTGGCTTCCATTGCCTCCACTGTGCTGGTGCAGATGTCGTATATCATCAGAGGCCATAGGAGCTTTGGTATCAGCATGAACTGCAGACACCAGACCTTGTATTTGCCAGGGAGCCCACACTGGTCAATGGTCTCCAAGCCTTCCTCCGCCATCTGCTTGGTTTCTTTTGCTCTTTGTGTGTCTTTCAGCGTATCATCATACCATCTTCCAAGGCTCTTGACTGGTTCTTCTGTGACTGTTGGAATGGCCTGGTTGGCAACACTGAAGACCACAGATCCGGCCACTTTTCCTTTCCTCAGTGAGAGACTCCGTGATTTCTTTGGCTTGAACTTCATTCTGGATGAGGCAACTATGTCGTCCAGCCTCTCCAGCACATGACGTGTCTCGTCTTCTCTGGATGAAATCACTGTAGTGTCATCCATGAAGGCCTTGAGAGGAGGCATCTTGTATCCATCGCCAAGGTCTGTTTGTCTCGCGTTGTTTGTTGCTGCTTTCAAGATGAGTTCCATTGCCAGCACGAACAGTATTGGGGAAATTGCACAGCCCATTGCAATACCCACTTCCAAGTTGATCCAGTCTGTTGTGTACTCCTTGGTAGAGAACCGCATTGAGAAGCCATTGAAGTACTTCTTGAGCATGTCGCGGATGTTCTTTGGCACATGGTACATCTCAAGAGCCAACTGTATCATCTCATGGGGCACAGATCCATATGCGTTTGCCAGATCAAGCCACACTACGTCCAGGTCTCTCTTTTCTGTTTTTGCTGTTTGGATTGCGTCCCAGATCATTGTGGCGTGTTCTACACAGCCAGCCACGCCTGGGATGCCACCTTTCTGGACTGACACATCCAAGTACTTGTTTTCCATCAGGTACTTGGTCAGCCTTGCTGCCATGACAGAGAAGAAGATTTTCCCTTCGACGTTCAGTAGTGATATTGGCCTGAACTGGCTGATGTCACTTGAGTTTTGCTCTTTGGGGATGTACACACCATCTGCCGTCATCCACTGGCCGCTGATCTTCTGGTTTCTCCAAGCCGATCGCAGCAGCCTGTGGAGCCACTCCAGCACCTTGGGACATTTCTTGTAAAGCTGGTAAGGTATTCCGTTTGGCCCTGGTGATGATTTGGCTCTGGCTTTGTCGACCACCTTCTTGATTTCCGCCAACGTTGGAGGCTTGCCATTGAACTGTTCCTCAGGGTTGGTTGGCCACACCAGACCTTGAATGTCGAGTGGTGCTTTGCTCTGTGGGTCAGAGTATGTTTTCCTCAGATGCTGCTCAAGAACTCCTTTGTCCACACTTAGGGTCCCAGATTTTGGCTGCTCAAACAGTGTTCTGGCAAACTGGAAGGGGTCTCTGAAGAAGCGCTCTTGTGTCTTCTTCTTTTTGCTCTTCCTCTTCCTCGCAGATTCCGCTTTGCTGAGGGCGCTGTGTTTTTCTTTCAGGTCTTTCCACACTTTTTCCAAGCCTTGTTTTTCAGCTGGCAGTGCGGTCTTCATTTGCATCTTGAGGTTTCTCTTTTGGACCCTGATCTTGTCCATCTTTTCTTGGCGTCTGGATTTCTTTGGAGGTGTTTTCTCTTTGGGTAGTTTTGCTCCATAGGCGTCTCTACATGTGGCATACACAATGTCCCCATATGTGGCTAGTTTGTGTTCCAGGGTGCTTTTCCCTATCAGTGCATCGAGTCTTTGGACGATTTTTGCATCCAGTTTCTCCCAATCTTCAGTTTCGTTTGCTCGTGGCAGGTTGAGTTTCAGGCGCCTGGCATCGAGGGCCTGTGCAAATTCCTCATCCGAACCAACAGCGTGGATGTCCTTGGCACTGTGGACTTTATCCACTGCTTCAGCCCTTTCCCAATGATTCTCCGTAGACCGACACATAAGAACTGTTAAAGCCAGCTGGTCCTGCATCTATTTACCACTCTTGCAGTAATCCACTGTCTCTTGCTACTGGCTGTCTTTATTGAAGCTAGTCTGAAGACTTTGCAGACTGGAGGTACATCCATTATGGCACAATGAGTGAGTGTCTATGTGCATTGTGTTAAAGGGCTATTCAGGAAGTTCTCAGTCTATAATAGCAAATGAACATTCATAGTCAGCGATACTGTGGATTTGATTTCAATGGGGAAGGACGTTATGTGTGTGTGTGTGTGTGTGTGTGTGTGTGTGTGTGTGTGTGTGTGTGTGTGTGTGTGTGTGTGTGTGTGTGTGTGTGTGTGTGTTTCAAATTTAACGTCTATCCACTCTATGGGATATTAGACGAAAAAAAACCCCAAAAAAACTACATCAATGAAACAAACAGTCAAACAAAACCCTCATGATAAAGCTAGAAAGCTACAAATGGTTTTGATATGGGAGAGTACAGTGAGAGGTAGGGGATGGATAAGGATGGTCCTTTCGTATATATTATGTAAATTTAGTAGTAGGTTAATGATTGACTCACTTAAAAGTAACCTCATAAGTATGAGTAAATATATGTAAGAAACTATAAGTATTTACTTATTGGACTCTTCGATAAAGAAAGAAAGAATTCATAGGTTAATGCTGGTGATTCGAAAATATTTGTAATAGTATATGTAGAAAGTATGGGTATAAATTGTTTGATAGCGGCACATGAGATAATATGATCAACTGTGATGCTCTGTCCACAAACACATGAGGCATTTTTACTAAATTTTGTTGTAAAAGCATCGACTTTCCACCTATACATAAGGGACGATAACTTCCTGCTGATGTGGGACTGTGTTTTAAAGTTTGCAATACTAAAATCTGTGTAAATAAGCTTTTTGTGAGACTTTTTTGAAGGAATTCTGGAAATGGTTCCAAGCAAATGATTCCACTATACTATATTGTTCTTGAACCGTAAGTGGAAAATCCATCCTGAGAGACTCTGAACTACATTTTGCACCTTGTTTTGCAGCTCTGTCTACTACGTTATAATAAAACGAACAGTGTGACGGTATCCAGCAGAAAGTAATTGCCGTGCCTTGTATAGAGAGAGCATGAATTAAACAGCTAATTTCAATTATCATTTCTGATCTATTCCGCAGTTTTAATGATTTAGGTGTGTGTGTGTGTGTGTGTGTGTGTGTGTGTGTGTGGTGTGTGTGTGTGTGTGTGTGTGTGTGCATGTGTGTGTGTGTGTGTGTCTGTCTGTCTGTCTGTCTGTGTGTGAGAGAGAGAGAGAGAGAGGAGAGAGAGAGAGAGAGAGAGAGAGAGAGAGAGAAAGGAGCGGAATCTTGGAAGAAGTGGGGGGGGGGAGGAGGGCAGGGGGAGGCAGAAACAGAGGAGAGGGGGGGAAGGAGAAAGAAAGAGGAAGGAAAAGGAGAGGAGAGAGAGAGGAGGAGAGAGAGAGGAGAGAGGAGAGAGGACAGAGACAGAAGACAACAGACGAGACGGACAGACAGACAGGGGACGCAGACAGCAAACACAAAAAAAAGGGCAGACGCAGATAAAGAAAAAAAAAATACAACAAGCATTAGGAACATAAAATAATTTCCCCTGGAAAAAAAAATCACAATTTAGCGTTATTCTAGTAACATTTTTGACCCTTTTCGGACCACACACACACACAACACACACAACACACACCAACACACACACACCACAAGCGAGAAAAAGAGAGAGAAAAACACACAAAACACAGAGAAAAACCAAAACACCACACAAACACCACAGCAAACACCACACACCACCACAACACACACACCACACACACACACACCACAGAGAAACACCACACACACAAAAGCACAGAAACACACCCAACACACACACACACACACAACACCACAAAAACACAAAAACACACACACCACACACCCACCAGAGAAACACCACACACACCAAAACAACCCAAAACACCACACACACAAATACACACACACCAAACCCACACAAAACCCCCAAACACACACACACACTTTATGTTAATACAGACATCGTGTAAGCAAGATGCTTTAAACGTGCCAAAAGGCGCAACCCGCCCGTCCTACTGTGAGCCCCCGAGCATAGACCCTTTTGGGCAAAGACCCTTTTTTGGTTAAAGACCATTTTTTAAAGAAATTTTGGGGTTAAAAACCATTTAGTTTAAAAACCTTTGGTTTAAGACCCTTTTGGTTAAAGCCATTTTTGTTAAAAACCTTGGTTAAAAGACCCTTTTTTTTAAAAGACATTTTGGTTTAAAAACCTTTTGGGTTTAAAGCCATTTGTTAAAAACCATTTTGGTTAAGACCCCCCTTTTTTTAAAAGACATTTGGTTTTAAAACCATTTGGTTTAAAGACCTTTTGGTTTTAAAACCATTTTGGTTTTTAAAAAACCCTTTGAAAAACCCTTTTGGTTAAAAACCCTTTTGGTTTAAGACATTGGTTTTAAAGACCTTTTTGGTTTAAGCCATTTTGGTTAAAGGGCCCCTTTGGGTTTTAGCCATTTGGTTTTTAAGCCCTTTTGGTTTTAAGACCATTGGTTAAAGAATTGGGTTTAAAAACCATTTTGGAAGACCATTTTGGTTAAATTCTTTTGGTTTTTTAAAACATTTTTTTAGAGACCTTTTGTTAAAGATATTTTGGTTAAAGACAAAATTTTTTAAAATCATTTTTGGTTTTAAAACTAAAATTTTTTTAAACCATTTTTTAAAATCACCCTTAAATATTTTTAAAACCATTTTTTAAATACCATTTTAAAAAACCATTTTTTAAAACCAAAAAAAACCAAAAAAAAACCAAAACCAATTTTTAAACACAAAACCAAAAAACCAAAAACCACAAAACCAATTTT
>JAMYXO010008986.1:0-10234 GCA_033310375.1 Conus canariensis
TCCTCTCTCTCTCCTCTCTCTCTCTCTCTCTCTCTCTCTCTCTCTCTCTTTGAAAAGTCACAAATTGTATACGTATATAAATGAATACCTAATATACGCCTTAATAAATAAACAGATAATGAATAAGTGAATGTAGATATATATATATATATATATATATATATATATATATTATATATATATATAATTAGTATATATATAAAGTAATTAATTATAGATACACTAGACAAATATGATAAAAAAAGAAAAAAAAAGAAAGGAAAGAAAAGAAGGACAGAAGGGTAGGAAGGAAAAGAACCACAAAACCAAGAGAGATGAACAAATTGGCAAACAAACCCCAAAGTCTGCGTGGTGGGTAACTGAAAAAAATAATTAGTTGATTACTTAATTAGTTAGTAAGTTAGTTCTCTCATTCTCAATTTATAACCATCTTCTCATAATATATTCATGGTACACCAGTCCTCTCTGTCTTACATGTCATTCTTATTTCTTTCTTTATCTTCCTATTTCCATCTCTTCTTTGTTTCTTTGTTTCCTTTTTGCACTCTATTCCTTTCTCTTTTACTCTTTTATTTTCTCTTATGGTTATGGACATATACAATTTTTTCTTTTTTTCTTTTTTTTTTTAGACAATTGCAAACTTAGAGACAGAAAGAGGCTCTTTACTACTTGTAGTCTGGTTGAAGCACCCCCAAAAAAGAAAAAAAAAATTCTCACTAACTAACTAATTAAATAACTAAGTAACTAATTAAATAGCTAGCTAACTGATTAACTAATTAACTAACTGAGTAACTACCTTACTTACTACCTAACTACATGACTGACTAACTAACTAATTAACTATTTTTCACATTTTTTTTTTCATTCTTCACATTTTTTCTTTGTTCTGCCTGGATTCGAACCTGCAGCTTTTGGATGGGTGGGCGTCTGAAGGCGTGCCTTTTTCAGACGGATGTCTTACCCCACTGCTAACAGACACCTATTCTACTTTGAGATGTTTATGCCTTTTGAAGTTCACTTTTGTTCCTCCCCAACCAGCAGCTCATTCAAATATTCAGGTGTTTCCTACACAAGTCTGTTGGTATGCCTGCTATGAATCTCCCGTCAACTTTAGAAAGTATGTTGAACTCAGCACTGCAGAACATGACGCTATCCCCGTTCAAAATTGAAAGCAAAGGAAACCACATTGTGGTTGTCCTGAGGTTCAATACTATAACCGATTATTCCCTGTCACGTTACTACCACAGCATCCATGCTGTGTATCGCAGAAAGTGCCCCTTCCAGGTAAACAGGGATAACACTGTGAAACACAGAGGAAGCCAAGGGTAGGCAAGGCAGCCCTTTCATCTCCATCTGGTTTATTTTTGCCAACTCTGCCCAGTTTGTTCTATGCTGCTGATTCTGACAGTGAAAAAAACTGTTTATACTGATAACCATGTAGCTGACAATAATCATCATTTGCCTTCCTCTCTTCCCCAGTCTTTGTATGATACTCAAAACAATCAACAGCAAATTTACATGAAACTGTGTGGCGTCAATACACAGTTAGTGAAAGTGTGTGATGACTCTGAGAAAAAGCGCGTAGCAGAAACAGATTTCCATATGACTGTTAGAGTAAAAAATACTGAAGGCTATGACGAGGAAAATAATACAACCGAACGTGATTCAAAATCGATGCATTTACCCGACACAGAGCACAAAACTAATGTTAGATCAAGCACATGAGGCACAGATAGTGCCTAGCTCACTAAAGAAGCTAATGTGCAGCAGCACACAGAGTCTTGTCAACAAAACATTCACACACAAATAATGGCAACTATTGAGGAAAGAGGGAAGAACTTGGTCAATCTCCTCCGTGTTTGTGGCGAAGTTAAACACATCACTTCTACCTGGAGCAAAGATGTTGTGAAAGGAAATCCTCACTATGACCCATCGTGACTGTTTTGTTGTAAAGTTGTGAGGTGGACTATTACTATGTGTGATTGACAGTCCAAGGATTAGTTACAAATGTATTTACTACCACGATGTTGGATCCATGTCATGATGAAGGTTTGTAAAGGCCAATTGTACAACGTTGTTTCCACATGATTTTCGTGTATGTACTTCCGTCCTCACTCCATTTCTCCCCTGCCCTCACCCCTACCCTGTTCCCCATCCCATTCCTCCATAGTCCGTTTTGTGAAGGGCCTTAATAGCCTAAACCACATAAAACTATTCGCATTCATATTCGCCTCTCTCTCTCTCTCTCTCTCTCTCTCTCTCTCTCTCTCTGAAAAGTCACAAATTGAATACGTACATAAATTGATACCTAATAAACGCCTTAATAAATAAACAAATAATGAATTAAAAAATATTATATATATATTTATGGGGCACCCGGCGTTGCCCGGGATATGAACATTCTTTGCGATACTCACGTGATGGCAAACATGTATTAATTGTTTTGATTTACAATCAACCCCCCCCCCCCCAACATCTTCCCACCCCCTCCCCCCGACACAGATACACATTCTGTCTCTGTCTCTGTCTGTCTGTCTCTCTCTCTCTCTTATACATTCTATTGTTTTCCGCCTGCCTCTGGCCCCTTTCCCCTAGCACGTCGAGATGCTTTTCTCGCTCGATTTTCCGCCTGCACTCACTGTTCCCATTTCCATTCTACTGATTGCCCTTAATTTTGTAGGAACAGACTTTGTGCAGAAGTAGTTTATTTCAACGGGTCTGTGTCTAATGTAAAAATAGTGTATCAGGCTTTGCACTGTACAATCATTTTTCTGGCCCCTCTCATTGCTCCCTTTTCATCCCCCTACACTGTCCCATCCATGTTGCAAAATTACTTACCGTTACTGGACATACGCATACCGAATTTTATCAATAGCGGTGTAAATTTAGAAAATAACGGTTTTTAACGGTCAATGTTAAGTTTTGGTTCGTAAAATACATTGTTCAGCGCTTAAAACTGTACGTGCATACGGAATGTTATCAAGAACGGTGAAAATTTAGAAATTCAGAAAATAACGGTTTTTAACGGTCAATGTTAAGTTTCGGATCTTGAAAATTGTATATCATTGTTTAGCGTTCAAAACTGCACATGTATATTGAATTTCTTCAAGAATACTCTAAATTTATAAAATAACGGTTTTTAACGGTCAGTTTTAAATTTCGGTTCGTAAAAGTTGTATATCATTTTTCGGCATATAAAACTGCACATGTATACCGAATTTCATCAAGAACAGCCTAAATTTTGAAAATAACGGTTTTTAACGGTCAAATTTAATGGTCATAATGACCATCTAATGACCCTATGTTACCCGCGGGATGTTCCTGTAGGCTTATGTCAAGTTTGGTGGCGATCCGATGACTGTCGTGGCCTCCAACCTCAGAAGATCGGGTTTAAACAGTTTTTATAGGGTTTGGTGTTTTAAACGGTTTTTAACTGTTATAAATAATGTTTCTTAACTGCCAAATAACGGTTCTAATTTTCGAGAAGTAGCCCTGTACCTGTGCAATGTCACAACGGCCATTTGATGAAAAGCAGAGGAAAAAGATGTCTTTGAAACCGTTATAACAGTTTTTTTTAACGGTTTTTAACGGTTTTATTTTTTTAGAGATTAGCCCCAAACCATCCTCGGGTCACAACAGACGTACCTGCTAAACCATCCATGTTGCAAAATGACTTACCGTTACTGGACATACGCATACCGAATTTTATCAATAGCGGTGTAAATTTAGAAAATAACGGTTTTTAACGGTCAGTGTTAAGTTTTGGTTCGTAAAATTTGCATAACATTGTTCAGTGCTTAAAACTGTACGTGCATACGGAATGTTATCAAGAAGGGTGAAAATTTAGAAATTCAGAAAATAACGGTTTTTAACGGTCAATGTTAAGTTTCGGATCTTGAAAATTGTATATCATTGTTTAGCGTTCAAAGCTGCACATGTATATCGAATTTCTTCCAGAATACTCTAAATTTATAAAATAACGGTTTTTAACGGTCAATTGTAAATTTCGGTTCGTAAAAGTTCCATATCATTTTTCGGCATTTAAAACTGCACATGTATACTGAATTTCATCAAGAACAGCCTAAATTTTGAAAATAACGGTTTTTAACGGTCAAATTTAATGGTCATAATGACTATCTAATGACCCTATATTACCCGCTGGATGTTCCTGTAGGCTTATGTCAAGTTTGGTGGCGATCCTATAACTCTCATGGCCGCCAACCTCAGAAGATCGGGTTTTAAACAGTTTTCATAGGGTTTGGTGTTTTTAACGGTTTTTAACTGTTATAAATAACGTTTCTTAACTGCCAAATAACGGTTCTAATTTTCGAGAAGTAGCCCCGTACCTGTGCAATGTCACAATGGCCATTTGATGAAAAGCAGAGGAAAAAGATGTCTTTGAAACCGTTATAACAGTTTTTTTAACGGTTTTTAACGGTTTTATTTTTTTAGAGATTAGCCCCAAACCATCCTCGGGTCACAACAGACGTACCTGCTAAATTTCAAGAAGATCGGGTTTTAAACAGTTTCTTTTATAGGGTTTGGTGTTTTTAACGGTTTTTAACTGTTATAAATAAGGTTTTTTAACTGCCAAATAACGGTTCTAATTTTAGAGAAGTAGTCCTGTACCTGTGCAATGTAACAACGGCTAGTTGAACAAAAGCAGAGGAAAAAGATGACTTTGAAACCGTTATAACAGCTTTTTAACGGTTTTTAACGGTTTTATTTTTTTTGAGATTAGCCCAAAACCATCCTCGAGTCACAACGGACGTACCTGCCAAATTTCATGACAATCGGTTGAGCCGTTTTTGAGTCTATAGCGTACACACACACACACAACACACACACACACACACAACAACACACACACACACACACACACACACACACAGAATTTGCCATTTATGTATTATATATATATATTATATATATATAATTAAGTAAATGAGTATATCAATAAAGAACTAATTTATAGATACCACTAAACCAAATGATGAAAAAAAAGAAAGAAGAAAGAAAGGAAGGACAGAAGGAAGGTAGGAAGGAAAAGAACCACAAAACCAAGAGAGATGAACAAATTGGCAAACAAACCCCAAAGTCTGCGTGGTGGGTAACTGAAAAAAATAATTAGTTGATTACTTAATTAGTTAGTAAGTTAGTTCTCTCATTCTCAATTTATAACCATCTTCTCATAATATATTCATGGTACATCAGTCCTCTCTGTCTTACATGTCGTTCTTATTTCTTTCTTTATCTTCCTATTTCCATCTCTTCTTTGTTTCTTTGTTTCCTTTTTGTACTCTGTTCCTTTCTCTTTTACTCGTTTTATTTTCTTTTATGTTTATGGACATATACAATTTTTTCTCCTTTTTTTTTTTTAAAGACAATTGCAAACTTAGAGACAGAAAGAGGCTCTTTACTACTTGTAGTCTGGTTGAAGCACCCCCAAAAAAAGAAAAAAAAATTCTCACTAACTAACTAATTAACTAACTAAGTAACTAATTAAATAGCTAGCTAACTGATTAACTAATTAACTAACTGAGTAACTACCTTACTTACTACCTAACTACATGACTGACTAACTAACTAATTAACTATTTTTCACAATTTTTTTTTCATTCTTCACATTTTTTCTTTGTTCTGCCTGGATTCGAACCTGCAGCTTTTGGATGGGTGGGCGTCTGAAGGCGTGCCTTTTTCAGACGGATGTCTTACCCCACTGCTAACAGACACCTATTCTACTTTGAGATGTTTATGCCTTTTGAAGTTCACTTTTGTTCCTCCCCAACCAGCAGCTCATTCAAATATTCAGGTGTTTCCTACACAAGTCTGTTGGTATGCCTGCTATGAATCTCCCGTCAACTTTAGAAAGTATGTTGAACTCAGCACTGCAGAACATGACGCTATCCCCGTTCAAAATTGAAAGCAAAGGAAACCACATTGTGGTTGTCCTGAGGTTCGATACTATAACCGATTATTCCCTGTTACGTTACTACCACAGCATCCATGCTGTGTATCGCAGAAAGTGCCCCTTCCAGGTAAACAGGGATAACACTGTGAAACACAGAAGAAGCTAAGGGTAGGCAAGGCAGCCTTTTCATCTCCATCTGGTTTATTTTTGCCAACTCTGCCCAGTTTGTTCTATGCTGCTGATGCTGACAGTGAAAAAAACTGTTTATACTGATAACCATGTAGCTGACAATGATAATCATTTGCCTGCCTCTCTTCCCCAGTCTTTGTATGACACTCAAAACAATCAACAGCAAATTTACATGAAACTGTGTGGCGTCAATATACAGTTAGTGACAGTGTGTGATGACTCTGAGAAAAAGTGCGTAGCAGAAACAGATTTCCATATGACTGTTAGAGTAAGAAATACTGAAGGCTATGAACAGGAAAATAATGCAACCGAACGTGATTCAAAATCGATGCATTTACCCGACACAGAGCACAAAACTAATGTTAGATCAAGCACATGTGGCACAGACAGCACCTAGCTCACTAAAGAAGCTAATGTGCAGCAGCACACAGAATCTTGTCAACAAAACATTCACACACAAATAATGGCAACTATTGAGGAAAGAGGGAAGAACTTGGTCAATCTCCTCCGTGTTTGTGGCGAAGTTAAACACATCACTTCTACCTGGAGCAAAGATGTTGTGAAAGGAAATCCTCACTATGACCCATCGTAACTGTTTTGTTGTAAAGTTGTGAGGTGGACTATTACTATGTGTGATTGACAGTCCAAGGATTAGTTACAAATGTATTTAATACCACGATGTTGGATCCATGTCATGATGAAGGTTTGTAAAGGCCAATTGTACAACGTTCTTATCCACATAATTTTCGTGTATGTGCTTCCGTCCTCACTCCATTTCTCCCCTGCCCTCACCCCTACCCTGTTCCCCATCCCATTCCTCCATAGTCCGTTTTGTGAAGGGCCTTAATAGCCTAAACCACATAAAACTATTCGCATTCATATTTTTTTCCTCTCTCTCTTCTCTCTCTCTCTCTCTCTCTCTCTCTCTCTGAAAAGTCACAAATTGAATACGTACATAAATTAATACCTAATGAACGCCTTAATAAATAAACAAATAATGAATGAATGAAAAAAATATATATATATATGTATATAATATATATATATATATATATATATATAATTTAGTAAATAAGTATATGAATAAATAACTAATTTATAGATACCACTAGACCAAATGATCAAAAAAAGAAAGAAGAAAGAAAGGAAGGACAGAATGAAGGTAGAAAGGAAAAGAACCACAAAACGAAGAGATAATGAAATTGGCAAACAGTACAAATCTATTTAATACCACGATGTTGGATCCATGTCATGATGGAGATTTGTAAAGGCCAATTGTACAACGTTGTTTCCACATAATTTTCGTGTATGTGCTTCCGTCCTCACTCCATTTCTTCCCTGCCCTCACCCCTACCCTGTTCCCCCATCAAATTCCTCCATAGTCCGTTTTGTGAAGGGCCTTAATAGCCTAAACCACATAAAACTATTCGCATTCATATTCGTTCTGTCTCTTCTCTCTCTCTCTCTCTCTCTCTTCTCTCTCTCCTTCTCTCTCTCTCTCTCTCTCTCTCTCTCTCCTCTTGAAAAGTCACAAATTGTATACGTATATAAATGAATACCTAATATACGCCTTAATAAATAAACAGATAATGAATAAGTGAATGTATGTAATATATATATATATATATATATATATATATATATATATATATATATATATATAATTAAGTAAATGAGTATATCAATAAAGAACTAATTTATAGATACCACTAGACCAAATGATGAAAAAAAAAGAAAGAAGAAAGAAAGGAAGGACAGAAGGAAGGTAGGAAGGAAAAGAACCACAAAACCAAGAGAGATGAACAAATTGGCAAACAAACCCCAAAGTCTGCGTGGTGGGTAACTGAAAAAAATAATTAGTTGATTACTTAATTAGTTAGTAAGTTAGTTCTCTCATTCTCAATTTATAACCATCTTCTCATAATATATTCATGGTACACCAGTCCTCTCTGTCTTACATGTCATTCTTATTTCTTTCTTTATCTTCCTATTTCCATCTCTTCTTTGTTTCTTTGTTTCCTTTTTGCACTCTATTCCTTTCTCTTTTACTCTTTTTATTTTCTCTTATGGTTATGGACATATACAATTTTCTTTTTTTTTTTTTTTTTTTAGACAATTGCAAACTTAGAGACAGAAAGAGGCTCTTTACTACTTGTAGTCTGGTTGAAGCACCCCCAAAAAAAAAAAAAATTCTCACTAACTAATTAAATAACTAAGTAACTAATTAAATAGCTAGCTAACTGATTAACTAATTAACTAACTGAGTAACTACCTTACTTACTACCTAACTACATGACTGACTAACTAACTAATTAACTATTTTTCACATTTTTTTTTTCATTCTTCACATTTTTTCTTTGTTCTGCCTGGATTCGAACCTGCAGCTTTTGGATGGGTGGGCGTCTGAAGGCGTGCCTTTTTCAGACGGATGTCTTACCCCACTGCTAACAGACACCTATTCTACTTTGAGATGTTTATGCCTTTTGAAGTTCACTTTTGTTCCTCCCCAACCAGCAGCTCATTCAAATATTCAGGTGTTTCCTACACAAGTCTGTTGGTATGCCTGCTATGAATCTCCCGTCAACTTTAGAAAGTATGTTGAACTCAGCACTGCAGAACATGACGCTATCCCCGTTCAAAATTGAAAGCAAAGGAAACCACATTGTGGTTGTCCTGAGGTTCAATACTATAACCGATTATTCCCTGTCACGTTACTACCACAGCATCCATGCTGTGTATCGCAGAAAGTGCCCCTTCCAGGTAAACAGGGATAACACTGTGAAACACAGAGGAAGCCAAGGGTAGGCAAGGCAGCCCTTTCATCTCCATCTGGTTTTTTTTGCCAACTCTGCCCAGTTTGTTCTATGCTGCTGATTCTGACAGTGAAAAAAACTGTTTATACTGATAACCATGTAGCTGACAATAATCATCATTTGCCTTCCTCTCTTCCCCAGTCTTTGTATGATACTCAAAACAATCAACAGCAAATTTACATGAAACTGTGTGGCGTCAATACACAGTTAGTGAAAGTGTGTGATGACTCTGAGAAAAAGCGCGTAGCAGAAACAGATTTCCATATGACTGTTAGAGTAAAAAATACTGAAGGCTATGACGAGGAAAATAATACAACCGAACGTGATTCAAAATCGATGCATTTACCCGACACAGAGCACAAAACTAATGTTAGATCAAGCACATGAGGCACAGATAGTGCCTAGCTCACTAAAGAAGCTAATGTGCAGCAGCACACAGAGTCTTGTCAACAAAACATTCACACACAAATAATGGCAACTATTGAGGAAAGAGGGAAGAACTTGGTCAATCTCCTCCGTGTTTGTGGCGAAGTTAAACACATCACTTCTACCTGGAGCAAAGATGTTGTGAAAGGAAATCCTCACTATGACCCATCGTGACTGTTTTGTTGTAAAGTTGTGAGGTGGACTATTACTATGTGTGATTGACAGTCCAAGGATTAGTTACAAATGTATTTACTACCACGATGTTGGATCCATGTCATGATGAAGGTTTGTAAAGGCCAATTGTACAACGTTGTTTCCACATGATTTTCGTGTATGTACTTCCGTCCTCACTCCATTTCTCCCCTGCCCTCACCCCTACCCTGTTCCCCATCCCATTCCTCCATAGTCCGTTTTGTGAAGGGCCTTAATAGCCTAAACCACATAAAACTATTCGCATTCATATTCGTTCTCTCCTCTCTCTCTCTCTCTCTCTCTCTCTCTCTCTCTCTCTCTCTCTCTCTGAAAAGTCACAAATTGAATACGTACATAAATTGATACCTAATAAACGCCTTAATAAATAAACAAATAATGAATTAAAAAAATATATATATATATATTTATGGGGCACCCGGCGTTGCCCGGGATATGAACATTCTTTGCGATACTCACGTGATGGCAAACATGTATTAATTGTTTTGATTTACAATCAACCCCCCCCCCCCCAACATCTTCCCACCCCCTCCCCCCGACACAGATACACATTCTGTCTCTGTCTCTGTCTGTCTGTCTCTCTCTCTCTCTTATACATTCTATTGTTTTCCGCCTGCCTCTGGCCCCTTTCCCCTAGCACGTCGAGATGCTTTTCTCGCTCGATTTTCCGCCTGCACTCACTGTT
>JAMYXO010008987.1:0-10232 GCA_033310375.1 Conus canariensis
GTGCAGCGCCATAGAGCCATGCTTGGGGCTCTGCATGCTTCGTGTTGCCGATGCGTCTTCCTTTCCAAAGGCAGGCCAATTTAACACATTCCTCTGATGACATGTGTCTTTCTTCCTGCTTGTCAAACCAGAATAAGCAATCGTCTTCCAAACACGGATCGCAGGAATATTCTAGAACGACGTCGTCTGATTCACACAGCAGCACACCCACATCATCCGTTTGATGGAACACGACCTTCCGAAATCCTTGATTTCTGTGCGGATCTCGGAATCGTCTCTGCACCTGTCGCTCTGTCAGAGTAACGACATAATCCTGAACCATTCCCGTGTCAAAAACCAGCGACAATGTTGTCTATAGCTTGCTCCAGACTTGTGTCGATGTCCGACGGGTGGATTTCTGGGCCCCTGCTGTGAAACTCCGACAGATCGGAATGTTTTTCCCCAGGGAAAGGGGCGGGGGTTTTTTAAAAAATTTTTTCCCAAAAACCTTTCCTTTTGATATGGGAAAGTAACTTTTAAGTTTTTGGCCCCAGTTTTCAAATTTTTTCCTTACGGGGCCAGTCCCCATCTACCCCCTCCCAGTAGGGGGTTTCTCCTTTTTTTTTTTTTGGGGAAGGGAAAAACCCGGCCGTCCCTTTTTTTCATTTGGTGGGCTTTGGGGTTTCCCAGGGCCCCCCCTTTACGTTTTGAGGGGGCCGCAATTTTTATTGGGGCCGGGGGGTTTAAAGGGGATTGACCCCCGGACCCCAAGGGGGTTTTTTGTTGCTTGGGGTGCCCCAAAATTCAACCAACCAAAAAACCACCACCCACAACCGGGGGGGAGGGGGCGCCCGGGGGGGGGCCCACACCCGCCGGGGGAATTTTCGGGGGTGCCCCGGGTGAGGGCCCCTACGGCCCAAACTGGAGATCCCCCAGGGGTTGCCCTGGGGTATAGAAGGGTTGTATTGAAAAAAAGGGGGTGAGCTGTTTTTTAGGACTGGGGGGGGAAAAAAGGGGGGATTGCCTCCCAAAAACGCAGGACCAGGGGGAGTTCCCTTTAAAAAAGGAGGTCCGGGGGAATGTGGGGGTACCCTTAAAGGGTTAAGCCCGAAACCCTTGCCCTAGAGTTATAAGGGTGGGGCATGTTTGTGTCCCAGGACAGGAATCGAAATGGGGGGAGGAGGTCCCGGGTTTTTTTAAAAGTAAAATCAGGGGAAGGGAATTTTTGGCGGGATGTCGGGGTGGGGGCCAGGAGTGTGGAAAAATAAAAAGGGGGTTTGAAACTGGGGTTCTGGGTTTTTTCCAGGGTGTTGGGCATGGGGGGCCTCGGTTAGGCCTACAAATTGGGGGTGCGGGAAAAGGGTTGGGGTAGGTAAGGGATGGGGGGGGGGGGGGTTTGTTTCCTGGGTTTGTTAAATTTAAGGGGGGGTTGGTAAAGGCCTCCCTAGGTGGAACGAGTGCCCCCGGGCATTGGGGATTTCCAGGCTTGGGCAGGGACTTTTTGGGTTGTGGGTTCCAAGTGTTAAAATTTATTCTTTCTTGGGGGTTTAGGAGTGTAATTTTCATTCATTAGTTGGGGGGGAAACCAGTGTTTTTGGTCCCGTCATGGTCCCCTGAAATGAGGAGCCCAGGAAAATGTGTCTGGTCCTTATTAAGGGAGTCCCGGGCGGGTTTGGGGGAAAAAAGGGGGTCGCGTGGGGCCCAAGGGTATGCGGGTAAAACGGACGAGGGTGCAAGTGACTGTGACGTTTCGGCTACCAAGCGGGGGGCCTTGATTTGGGGAACCGCCCCCAATCCCTGGCACAGGGGGAAAGGGCATGGACCAACATCTTGAGTTGATGGGTGGACCCTTGGGAATGTTGGGGGGCCAAGGGGTTTTCTTTGGGGACTCAAAGGTTTGGTCGGGCATTTTTGGGGTGTCTTAGTCGGAAACCCCATTTCCTAAAACCACCCCTTGAGTTCGGGTGGTAGGGGTCCCTTGTCAAACAACCCGAAACCCCATTCCGCCCCGAATGAAATTACAGGCCCTTCGGGGGATAAAACCAAGGTTGTGCCGGATGGGGGGGTAAAAAAAAAAGGGGGGGGGGTTTTTCGTTTCCAAGGGGGGGCGGCATTTTGGGTTCCCCCCCCCATTTCGTCCAATCAAAAAATTCCAAGGACCCCTTCCCTTTAAAAAGTACCCAGATAGGGTGGGGGGGAGAAAAATGCAGGGGAAAATTTTAAAAAGAAGGTTAAAGGGGGATAAGATCAGAAGGAAATAAAGGGGAGAAACTGTAGAAAAAGGGGACAAAATGAACCAAAAAAATCGGGGAAAAGTAGGCAAAAATAAATAAGGGAGTAAAAAATCAGGGGGACCGATGAAGAAAAAAGGGCTCTGGCGGGGGAGAAGAGGAACAAAAAGAAAAAAAAGTTTACAGAGGGAACGGGGAAGAGAAAAATGGAAAAAACAGCCATCAAACGGAAAAAGGGGGAAAGAAGTAAAAAAAAGGGGGGGCAAAAGGGAAAAAAGGGAAGCAAAAGCCCAAAACCATTTGATCCAAGAGCAGGGAGAGCCGAAAAAGGGAAAGAGGGAGGAACAAAAAAAGGGCACCTTGGGAAAAACGCAAAAACGCGAGATTTGGAAAACAAAACATGTTACCAGCTTAGAGGGAAAACGAAGGGACCTTTACCCCCAAATTTTGACTTGCCCCGGTTTAAATGGAAAGATCGGCCCCATCGAGCCCTTGCAGAGGAAATAGAAAACTTTTAAACTTTAATGGGGATAAAGGGGACTAGTTCTGGGGGTGAAAAGCCTTCACTGGTGAGGCCCCAAAAAGCAGGGGATCGAAGGAGGTGGATTCGGAAATTGTGGGAAATGGGGGGGGTTTTTTCCCTCGGTTCGGAGCGGGAAGAAGGGATTCAAGGCAAAAACTGCTGTTCCGGAAAGTTTTATCAGCTTTGTCCCAGTTTTTCAAAGGGTGCAAGAAAACCAAAACTGTGGAACAATTAACAAAAATTTGTTTTTAACCCAAAAAGCGGGGGGGAAACCCAAAACCCCCAAGTTAAAGCCCAAGGGGAAACATAAAAACCAAACCCGAAAGGGGGGCCCCAAAAAGGGCCCACTACAAAAGTGGGGAATTCAAAGGGCCTAAGACCAAGTTGAATAAAAAGCGGAAACCGCAAAAAAAACCCCCTAGCCATTTTTTATTCTTTTTTGACCCCCCAAGCGGTACCCAGGGCCCCCATCCTACAGGGGACGACCTGGGGAAATTGAAAGTTTTTTTTCGGAATTTCGGGACAGGGGCCAACCCGAAGGGCCAAAATTTATACCCGACTACACGAGGTATCCTATTTTGCTGTCCGATTGGCTTTTTTCCGGGGCTTTTAAATTTGGGAAACCCCACCGGGGGAAAATTGGGAAATTTTGGTCAGAAAAACCCTGTCAAAAATTTCTATGGAAACTTCCAAAGAGAGTGAATTTTGGTTGGGACCGTTGCCTTTTAGGCAAAGGCGTTGTTGCAAACCCCGGAAAGCCAAGGGAATTTTCCATGGCCCTTGTTTTGCCCCTTAAACCCCTTAATTAATAAAAAATTTAAAAAAATTGGGGAAATCAGTGGGGTTAAGGGGGCCATTTTTCCCCCCCAAATTTCATTTTTGAGTACCCCAAAAAGGGTCTGTTCCCCTTTCGGCTTTGGGGGCCCCAAACTGCGATAACTCTCCAAGTAACCATTTTGAGGGAAAAGGCAAGAAATTTTTGGAATTATACCACCCGCCCAAGGGCGATTCGCCTTTTTAAAAAAAGGGGAGATTAATTCGTCTCTCCACATTTCATTACTCTGTGGCGGGAAACTAAGGTTTTGTAAATGCCACTATCCCCCAAGAAACAAGATTTTCAACCCACAAATCTCCAGACAAGACTGTAAAACCAAAAAAAAAAAAACCCCAAACGGGGTTTGGAAAAAGATTGGGGCAACAGAAACTTGAGAAAGGACATTTTTTTTTTTGGGAAACCCAGAAATAGGGGGGGTTCAGATATTAAATAAAAGGGCATCCCCAGATTTCTTTTCGGGGGGCTGGGGGAAGGAAATTTGGGGAATTTTGACGCTTCCAAAAAGGGAAAATAAAAATAGAGGAAAAGAGAAAAGAAAAAAAAAAAGGAAGGGAAAACCCTTAACCATTTCTATCAAAGGGTTTTTTATTGAAGCAGCATTTTTAATGGGAAAAATAGTACTGTGTTCGGGGGGTTTTTTTGACAGTGCCCACACTCGGCATACCGGGGCACTTTGTTAGTTTATAAAACAATTTTTGGGGGAAAAACCTTTTAAGGAAAAAAGGGATTAGACCAGGGATTAAAACCGTATTGTTATGTATTTAAAAGTTATGTTTTGTAATAAAATCTTTTAAAAAATTGGAAAATATGAGGGGAAAGGTTTAAGATGTCTAAAACCCGAGAAAAGGGTTTTTTTTAATTGGGGAAAACAGAGGGGGGGTTAGTCCGGAACAAAATGTTTGCCAGGTTTAAAGATTTTCAAAAGGGGACTTGGCGAATGGTCTTTGTTGGTTTTTTTTGGTGGGGTTTGTTGTTGTGTTTGGTTTTGGGGGGTCAGTGGGCGGGGAAAAGCGGGTTTGTTAGGGGGGTTTGTGTTTTGGGTTTTGGTGTGGTTGGTGGTGGGGGGGGGTGGCATTTTTTGCCCTTTTTTTAAATTGGGGGTTTTGGGGGGGGGTTGGTTTTTTCCCCGGGTTATTTTTTTATTTGGGCAAAGAGGGCGGGAATAGGCTTTGTATTTGTAAAGTTATATTTGGGGAAAATTGGGTTGTTCCCCGAAAAAAAGTCCCTTGTTCACTGAGGCGGGGGGGGATCCCTTTTTGAAAATCTTGGGTTTTTTTGGGAAAAGTGGTTGTTGACAAAAAAACGTTTGGTTGGGGGCTTCACTTCGGGGGTTTTCTCTGACACCCTTGGGTGGGGGAGGGGGTTTTTTGAAGGGGATTGGGGGTTTATTTTTCCGGTTCGTGGGGTTTTGGGTCCCTTGTTGTGCGGCGGGCGCCTTTTGAGACTTTCGGTTAAAGGGTGTGGGTCTCTTTTTCGGTTGGTAAACTTTGGTTTTTGGGGTTGTGTTGCCCCCTTTTGCTTGATTTGGGAGTTGTATGAAAGTTGGTTCTGTTGGTTGTTGTTTTTGTTCTTTTGGTTTTCTGGTTTTTGGAGTTTTTGTGTTTCAAAAGGCGGGTGAAAATGTTCCCTTGGGTTACGTTCGGGTTGTTTCTTTTTTTCTTTAAGCGTTGGAAGGGGTTTTGGGTATCCCGGTTCGGTTGTTTTTTTCGCCTTTGAGTTGTACTTTTCCGTATTTTTTTGTGAAATAAAAGGGGGTTCCCGGTTGATTTTTCAACTTTTAGAAATTGGTTAAATTTTAAACCTTGGGGGGTTTTGAGTTTGTTTTGGAAGTTTTAATTTGTGGTTCAATAAAAAAAACGAAGGCTTTTTTTTTTGGGTTTATGAATCGGTTTTCCCCGGGAAAATTAAAGGGATTTGCTTTTAGTCTAATATATTAGTTCTTGAAATTTTTTGATTTCCATTGCCTAAGATTGGTGGGTTAATTGATGAAAGGGCCCTTGTGGCGAGGTTTTAACGGGGTAGGCTCCAAAATTTTTTGGGTTGTTTTACTTTTTTTACGGTTTCTAAAGGGGTTTCTGGGGTCGGGGGGGTTCTTGACGCGTTTGGGGGTCGGAAAGGTTCCCGGGGTGATTTTTTTTAAATAAAAGTGAGTCCAAAGAGGGAGGTTTTTACAGGGGGGGTTTTAAAAAGATGTTTGGGGGGGGGAAAGAGTTTTAGAATTTTTTAGGGGGAAAAAAGGGGAAAAAATTTTAAAAGAATTGAGTCGAAGATAAAAAGTAAAAGTAGTGATAGGGGTTTAAGGGGGTTGGTTTTTGCATGAAGGTTAAAGGGGTTTTGACAGAAGAAAATGGGTTTTCTGGAAAGGGAAAATGACAGGAAAGGGGTTTGGGGAAGGGTTTGGGGCGCGAGGATTTTTTGTGAAATGCGGGAAACGTCCGGGGAAATTTGGGAAAATTTTTTCTGAAGATGTTTTCTCGGGGAAATTTTTTTAACGTTTTTTTGTAAAATTCCCTTTTCCAATTAATTAGTATGCCCTAAGGGGACCGTGAAGTCCGCTTGGGATCGCTTATTTTCTTTTCTTTTCCGAGATTTGGGTGTGATTCAAAATTTTCAGATGAAAATGCGGGGTTTTTGGCTCAGAGAGATATTGTTTTACTGCTGTTGTAAGGGTTTGGCAGGAAATGGGTCTGAAAACCCCCCAAGTGAGAAAGGGGTTTGGGGGGTTTTTTGTTCAAAATTAAAAGGGGTCCCCTCTCATGCCCCCAGTGGGAAGTAGGCAAGGGGAGGAGAGTTAAAGCTTTACCAAAATAGCCTTTTGGGGCCTTGATGACTGGGTAGAGCAAAAACAGTAGTGGCTCCAGTTGTGTTTGCAGGTATCCTGTTCCGTCGAGCTGGGGCCAGATCACCCCAGTCTACTGCCCCGGTTCCCAGGTGAGCGGGGCTTTCCAGTCCTGTTGTTTTTCCGGGAGAGGGAGAAACCCCCAGGCGTCGCCTTCTGTGGGGCAGCCTCCTCCGGCTACCCCGGGGCTCTTCCGGGAGTTCTCCGGGATGGTTCCTCGTCCCCGGTTTAGGCGTCCTGTGGAGGGCGCTGACCAGGGCCTTTTTTTTTCCCCCCTTGGTGTCCGGGGGGCCTTCGAGGGGGCGTCCCCACGACCCCCGGGCCCGCGAGAGGGCTCTGGGTGTGTGCTTGGGTGTCGTCCCATTGCGGGGAGGGGTCAGACCGCGGAGGGGCCCCGGCAGCGCAGGGTGCAGAGTCTTCGGGGGAGGGTGTCGGCCGCGAGGAGCCGGGCAGCGCCGGGGGGAGGGGTCTTCGGGGAGGGGTTTAGCCTGTGAGGGGCCCCGTACGCGCCGAGGACTGGACTTTTTCCCGGGGCCGGGTGGGTTTCCCCTTTTTTTGGGATAGAAGGGGTTTTTAGCGTTTGGCAAGGGGGTTAGGGGTGTTGCTAGCCTCCTTTTAGGGCGTAGTGGCCCGGCACAGGTAGGGGGACTTGCGTTGCCTCCCCTTTGGGGCGCAGCGCCGTTTGGAGGGTCCCCGGGTTTTAAAAGAAAAGGGTGAGTCGGGAGAGGTGTGGGGGGTAGTGGCTTAAGAGATTAGAGTCCCTTTTGGGAAAACCCTTTTCCCCGTAGTTAGTCACCACGTTTTGCGGCTATCGCTGTGCCCCAGGGCACGTGATTACCGCAATGGGGTTTTTGGTTGGTTAGGGTCTTCCAGGGCTTTTATTAGAGTAGGGTGGTCAGCGGGAATTGGTATTTGGGGCATTTGGAATGTGGGGAGTGGTGGCGCATGGAGTGTGTGGAAATAAAGAAGCGGCGTGATTTGTAAAACTGTGTTAGTGTGCTGGGTTTTTCTGACCTAGGGTTTTATAGGCGTGGGTAGGGGTGGGAGGGCCGTCCGGCTTAGCGACCGTGACATTATCGATGCCCCTGTTACTCTTGATGAAGTGAAAGATGCAATTCTATCTCTTCCTAATAAGTAAACTTCTGTGGGACTAGATAAAGTTTCCAAATTATATGCTTAAACACCTGCCTGAAAATTTTGTCTTATTACTGCAGAAATTGTTTCAAAAATGTTGGTTTTGAGGGCGTAATGCCAGAACAATGGAAACAGTCTATCATTGTACCAGTTTTAAAAGCAAGGCAAACCTCTAACAGATAAGCATAGTTACAAAACCAAATAGCATTAACCTCACATACCTGTAAACTATTAGAGAGAATAGTTTTTGAGAAGATTGACGCGGTATTGTCAAAAAAATAAAGTTATTCCAGTTAATCAAGCAGGCTTCCAAAATGGCGGGTCTGCTATTGACAATTTAGTAAAACTCACAACAAATGTAAAACAACAATTTGCAAGAAGAAGAAATGTTCTAGCGACCTTTTTTCGATATCAAGAAAGCCTATGCCCAGGTCTGGCATGCCAACTCCTTTATAAATTGAAACAAATCGGGATTTGGGGACATTTATTTCACTACATTAAATGCTTTTTGAATAAAAGAAACATACGTGTTCGAGTAGGAATGCATACTCCGATCTAGATCTTTACATATGGGATTGCCACAAGGTTCTGTTATCGCCCCTATGTTTTTAACACTTAATGTACATTTCCCCTCGCTCTTATCAAGCATGTTGTTTTAGTACAATATGCTGATGATCTATGCATCTGGATGAATGTTACAATGAAAAGAAAAACATCAAAAGGGAACTGAATACATCAAGAAGATCTAAACAAAGAGAGCTCAATCATATATTTACTTATATGGAACGAAAATGGTCTGACATTATCTACAGAGAAAACACGACTTTTCAGTATAAAGATATCGTGAAATTTTTTAGGTATTATCTTACTCCAAAATTGTCCGGAACGCTCATATCAACTACATCGTTGCTAAGGCAAAGGGAAAAGTTTAAATCTATTAAAAATTATAAGCAAACAAGCCGGGGGGCAAGATTACAAAGTTTGAAACATCTCTCTACGTCGCTGATTAGATCAAAATTGTCCTATGGACAAGAGTATTTTTAGTGGGCCCCCCAAATATTTACTTGTGAAACTTCAAAGCATAGACTGCAAGAGTTATAGGCTTGCCTTTGTGTGCCTTTTCAGCATCAACGCTTGGAACGTTTTAAAGAAAATTGGAGAATTGCCTTTGGACGAATACCCAAGTCTTGCATGCGCTAAAGACGTTCTTAAAAGTTCGACAAGTAACAACTTTGCATCTGAGGAACTGAAATTACATCTGAAAATTCTTTTCCTAAACGAGCTAAGCAGATATCATCATTGAAACCGTTGACACTTACGTTTTCAGATCTACTCAAAAGGTCTGATATAAATCCAAGCAATATGACACAAATCAAGCAGCCTCCCCTTGTCCTGCTTGGGAATGACTAAAGCGCAGTTTGATATTAATTATACTGACAAGAAGAAAAATGAGAATCCAAACATTATGAAAACTGAAGTCCAATTACACATACAGAACACTTATCCAAACCATTTAAAGATATATCAGATGGTTCACTCCTAGAAGATCACCGGGCATGTTCAGCTTTTGTAATACCAGCGTTAAAAAGGAAAAGTCATACTACATTGGCAAAATCGATCCATCTTTACTGCTGAACTTATTGCTATTCTTAGGCTCTCAATTACATAGCTGATTTTCCATTACAGTTTTTTCAGATCTTATTTGTGTAGATTCTCAATCGGTACTCTATGCTTTAAGATCATCAGATTTCAAGAAAAAGACCAAAATTTAGTTAGAAATCAGTCAATTTAATTCAATACTTAACTTTAAAAGGACCAACGTTTCCTTCTGCTGGTTCCTTCACGTCTTGGATTTTCTTCAAATGAGTGGGCTGACAAAGTAGCAAAAATGGCGCAAGGCAAGGCGCAGAATCCACTGCAATTTTATGTTCGTTTATCCATTCAGGAGGGTTATCACTTGCTGGAACAAACAGTATGGAGTAAGTTAAAGGCTGTACCCAGAGAAAAGATTTCTCTCCAAGAATATATTTATATTATATATTTGATTCTCGTGGTTTGGATAAAAATTATATATGAATTATACTGGCGTAATCAATTCAGACAGATTAGTTCGTATCTTACAGGATAAAACTTAATGCGTTCATCACAAAATACAGCAAAAATGTTAGACTTTATGTGGTGAACAAATTTCTAGCAAACACATCATTTTGAACGTCAGAGGTTAAGACCTATCTTACCAGTGATTTCTGAAATTGTATAGAAGGCGTTTCAAAATGCTTCCAGTAGGTTTAATATTGCGAAATGTTTACTTTATAGTCTGTAGGAAAATTTGTTTATAGACTAATTGATTGTAATTGTTGTTAATGCTGTTTTTTTTCATTAGCCAAGAGACATAATTACATTTCACACCAATACAGTCCCCCTCCCCTCCTCCCCCCTCCCGAACCCCTCCCTCCCCCTCCCCCCCCCGTCTAATACACTATGTGGATAGACGTTTAAATTGAAGACAACAATAACAACGCGCACACTAACAATCAGACTTGAGCACACATGCCCACACACAGGCACCCAAATTTGTACTGATCAAACGTTACATACATATTCAATGTGGTTGTGCTGTTGTGGGGTATATTATGGGACATCCTTGACTTTGTTCATATAATGTTTATAACCTGATGCGTTTACAATTTT
>JAMYXO010008988.1:0-10231 GCA_033310375.1 Conus canariensis
GTAAAACCTTTGGGAAAATATACAGACAAATTTTGTCAAAAAAAAAAATTTGGGGGTAATTTACCGATTCGCTCACATGCCACGTGTGCCATCATATCTTCCCCGGCCCCCAAAACCCACAAACTAAACAATTAAAAAAAGGTTTGGGGGGAAACCTCTAAATTTTGGGGATTCAATGAGGGCACTCCCTTACTTGCGCTGGGAAAAAGTTTACTTTTTTGGGGGGGCAAGGAATACAAAACACCCCCACAAAATGGCAGGCAGGGGGGGGGGGAAGCAACTTTCCCTGTGCCCCTTTTTTTCCCCTCTGCAAAAAAAAAAAAAAGGGGTTAAAAAATTTTCGAAAATCATGTAGCCGGACATACATTTAAAAAGTAAAAGAGACAGAGGTAAAAAAAAAAAGATTATTTTTAAAAAACCAATTGTTTTTTTTTAAAAACCCTTTTTTAATCTTCAAGATGGACAATCAATGGGAACAAAACGAAGCAAGGTCAAAAAGGGAAAAATTTTGTTCACCAAAAACCCCGTTCGCCCCCCCATGGGCCAAAAAAGAAACCCTCCTCTGATTGGAAAACAGAACCACCCCTTGGACCTCTCCAGGGGGCTAATGGGGGGGGGGGCGGAAGGTGGAGACTGGGGGGAAAAAACGTGTCTGCGCCTTTTTTTTGGGATCATCGGAGATAAAAAGGACCTCACAGAGCGGGCAAGTCATATTTTCAAACCGGGCCCGCCCCCCTAACAATCAGTTTTTTGTCGGGAACCCTTTTTTAGTCCCACTTGTTCAAAATTTTTTTGTCGTCACCTGTGACATCACGGCTGGGTGATTTTGTTTTGATTTAAAGGCTTCCATTTTGTTTTTCCCCTTTTTTTTTCCCCCTTTTTTTAAATTTTTCGGGTTGACCCAGTCACACCAGAAAAAACTTTAATTTTATGAGGGGGGATAATTGGGGGGAAAGATGGGGGGGGGGGGGGGGGGGGGGGGGGGGGCCCGTTTTTACGTTGAACTAAGCAAGGAGTTTGGTTGGGGGCGTTCTGTGGCTGCACTTTAGTGATTCAGTAGGATGATCCCTTTTTCTTTGCTTTTTTTGGAAAATTTTAAATTTAAAAATTTTTTGTTCTCAGTTCGTATGTTTTCCCGCTCTCCTCCCCTGTTTGGTAAAAATTTGACAATAAATGGTCCCCCTCTTGATACGACAAATTTAAGGGTTTGCTAAATTTTTTTTAAAAAAAAAACAGTACTTACAAAAAATCCCCAGAAATTTTTAAATATTTGTTGCAATTTTTTAAAAAAAAACCCTTGAATCTTACAAATTTTTTTTTTTTTTAAAAGCAAATAATCATTTAAAAAAAAAAAAAGTCGTTTGGTAACTTGAAATTTTCCTAGATCGCGATTTGCAGCCTTCCCATTGAGTGCCTTTCAGGGGGGGGGGATGGTTGGAAAATTTTTATTTTTGCCAAGTTTCGTTCTCTGGCGTTGTAGCTCTCACCCTGAACAAGCAGAGATGGGCGCCATAAACTGCCTAAACCCTTTTTTCATACCCCCAAAAAAAAAAAAAAAGTCCACCTAAAAGGGGCCCATTTTTCTAAACCCCCCCTCCAAAACACACCCCAATCGCACACACACTCAAGCAAAGGGTAAAAAAACTGAATTGCTTTTTTTAAAAAAGGGGTCAAAAATGTGTTAAGTTTTCATGGGAGCCCTTCCCCCAGGCCCAACAGTACGAATTTCATGAAAAAAAACGTGTTGTGACTTGGGCTGCACAAAACAATACATGGGGCCCCGGGGGCCCGTCAAAAGCTGCCCCCGGGCCCACAAAAATTTACGCTGAAAGGGCCCTTTTTCCCCCATGGGGCAAAAACTAAAATATTATATGTTTAAAACCCTCCCTCCCCCTCCTCCCCACAAAAAAAAAACCCATAAAACCCCTTTAAAAACCTTGCGCCTTTTAAAACATAAAAAAAAAAATATTTATACCTTAAAACCCATTCCCCTTTTTATACAAATACTACATTCATTTACCCTTAAAACCCTTCTTCTTCTTCCCCCTTAAATGAAAGGGGGAAAATCAACAGGATTTAAAAAAGGTTATTCCACAGTTTTTCACTTTTCATTGGGGGATTTTGGGAAAAAAAAAATTTTTTTTTTAAAAGTAAAAATTTTATGTACCCTTTTTTGTTTTTAAAAAAACTTTTTTATTTGTTGAAAGACACTTTTTTTTGGGCCCCTCAAAATTGAAAAAATGGGACAAAGGGAAAAAAAAATTTAGGTGTATTTGTAGTATGTATGACAATGTAAAAAACCCGAATTAAATGGGAATAGTGAAAAAGATTTCAATTTAAATTTCCCCCCCCGTGGAGTGAAAAAAGGAGACCCCTCAGCCCTGTTTTTTTTTTTTATTTTCAATGAACTAAACATTAGAGGTGAAAAGGGGTGGGGGACATGGTGCAATGTTTCGTTGAGGGGTTTTAAAAATTTTTTATTTACTTCTTGCTGATGACGTTGCTTTCTCCTGAGACTGTCAGGGTTTACAAAAAGCAATCACATTTTTCAACGTGCAGCTTTTGCTTGCGTTTTAAGGTCAATATGGCTAAAAGAAATAGTTGTTTTCAGAAAAGGGGGGCATTTAGCTGCAAAGGGGGAAAGGGGGGCATATAATGGGAAATTTTTATGCCGGGTTTTTTGGGGAAATTTTTTTTAAAAATTAGGAATTCTTTTTTTTCAAAAATTAAATTTCGGGTTTCTGCATGCGTGATCTCAGTAGCAGAGCAAAAAACGCGTTTTTTGCAAAAGTTTTTTGTAAAAATTAAGTGTTATTCTTTTTCTTCCTTTTTTAAGTTATTTGAAATCAAAAAGTTCCCAAAACCCATTGTTCAATATGGTGCAGAGCTTGGGACTCCCACAATGCAGCAAACCATTCGAAAAGGGACATTTTGTTGCTGAAAAAAATTTTTTAAGGGGTAGAAAGGCGAACACCCCAAAGACATGGCGTATGGGGGAAAAGAACCGATTTTTCCCATTTACATAAACTCAGCTGTAAAATGTGTTAAGTTTTGGCTAAAATTGACGAGAATGGACGAATATAGACTACCTTACAAGGCCTATAGAATGCTTTTTGATTTGGATCTGCGTGATAAGAAAACCTGGGCTTCAAATATTCGCTGTAAACTGTACATGTTTAGATTTGGATATGTATGGCCGAATCAAGGCGTGGAAGGGATTAGCGAGTTTCTAAAAGCTTTCAGGGAAAGGTTAATTTGTTGCAGATGGCAAGACTGGAATTATCATATCAATAACAGTGACAGGTTTAGTGTGTACAGAACCTTCTGCACTGTCCCTGATGTTAAAACGTATTTGTTAGTCAATTTAGACAACATTAACATTTAATTTGATCAGATTTAGGCTTGGCATTTCCGAAATTGCAGTACATCATAATCGTTATAGAAAACACAGTGAAAACGACTTAATATGTCCACTTTGTCAAAAAGAGAAAGAAAATGAGATGCATTTGTTTTATGCTGTCCTGTTCTACATGACTTAAGAGCGCAATACATTACCGTCGAAATATTATAACACTCCAAGTCAGTTTAAATTAGTATTGCTCATGACGTGCACACTAGAGAAAACAGTTAGAAATTTGTCAATCTATATTTATAAGGCTTTTAAGCTACGTTCTATTCTCATTTCTTAACATTACTGCTAAGTGTGTTATGAACGATGTCAATGTTTATGAAGCAAGACTGGACAAATGTTTGTGTCTATGCACCCCTACATGAGGGGCAATGGCCTAATCATGATTAAAGTTTCCGTATCCGTATTCCGTCTCTCTCTCCTCTCTCTCTCTCTCTCTCTCTCTCTCTCTCTCTTTTCCAGCAAGACTAGCCATCTAATGATCTGGAAGTTATTACAAATACTTTCGAAATGATGCACATACTGCCAGACAACCCGTTCTTTTTTCTTTTATTATTTTCTTTTCAAAGCACAGACTGTTAGTATCATTGGTCATTGTGCGAGATAAATCGAAATTATCCTTCTTATTTGTCTTGCGTCTTAGCTGCTAAATTTGCTGGGGAAAATTTCTGTGAAATACAATTTTATACACACACACGCGCGTGCGCGCAAGCACCACACACACACACACACACACACCACACACACACACACACACACACACACACACACAGAGGGGGCAAACAAAAACGTTAGCCTTGATCTTCGCACCCTGAGGTATGTTAACCCCCATCTACCAACCCCCCCCCCCCCCCTCCAAAGAACGAAACAGCCTTTCAATTGGTCTAAATGACAGCATATAACTAACACATTGGTGATGACTTAGTGACACATGGCAGGCAGAGATAATCATCACAGGAATGCGCGTTCATTTGTGTTTGTATGATGGCAGTGGTGAGGAGGGAGAAGGGGTAGAAGATGGCGGGGGGGGGGGGGGGGGGGGGGGGGGGGAACAACTGTTGAAAGATACGTTAACTTGAACTTTACAGAAGGCGAACTCCAGAGAAGAAACCCCTACAGACAAGTGTTTTGACCCTGAACTCCTAACACTCTAAGGGGCCGGGCCACATCCAAGTTATTATTCGAATGCGGCCCGCTCCCCTGAGAGTGGTAAGCAGTTCAGGGCCAAAACACTTTTTCCTGACGGTGGTTTCATTTGTAAGCTTATTCATGGCGATTTAACCCCCCCAAAAAGTCCATATTGTGGACATTTTGGATACAATATATTCAATTTTGTTGTATTTTTGCCGGCAGAAGAATATACCACAGACAGAAGGCTGACTAGTTAATGTTAAAGGGCGAGCGAGTCTACGCGAAAAGTTGGGCCCCTAAACTCCACGTTCACTTGTTGTGACATTCAGAGTTATGTCCACTCTCATTCCAGGTAATGTGGCAGACAGCGGGACCCGCAGCTGGAGGCTGGGGCCAGGAAACTTAACTAAAACATTACACTGACACCACCAGAATGACAACACGCCAAGATGGGCAGCAGAGTATAAGCCTTTTTTTTTTTTTCATCTTTTATTTTTTTTAGATTAAAAAAAAATTCTTACGTCAAGCGAGCACGCGGGATTCAAACTCGCTACGCCTAACTGGAAACTCTGTGCTGTGTCACATGGGCCACCTAGGTACCCAGGATTCATGGTCTTAGTTAGTTCCCTTTGGGTTTAACGTCCACACCTGGTCAAGGTAGTAATAAACGACAACCGTTCCAGAAGACAACCTAACACGACACTGATTCAAACAAACGGCAAGACCAGTCACTGAGTCTTACAAGGAATTCTTTGTGAAGCACTTAGATCTTCCGTTAGTGGGTAAGTGCTGTATATGTGTATATCATTATAATATAATCTAATTATTAATCCGAGAGTCTGATTTCATGGCTGCAATGATTTGTGTGTGTGTGTGTGTGTGTGTGTGGGGGGGGGGGGGTGTTCAAGTCCCCCCCCCACCCCTCTCCTGCCATCCCTTCCTCAGGTTGTACTTCACCGGGATCTTGCATCAAAGTGTGAAATCCTTTCTTACCAGCTGATCAGGTTGAATGAATGAAAATTCGCAATGGACCGAATTCGCCATCCTGCGTAAAAAAAGAAAAAAAAGCAAGCGAGCTGCGCGTGTGTTGTTAGTTCACAAGACCGGCCAACTCTTTGTCCATACTTTCTTTTCATTTCTGTAGTCTCCACCCGTCCCACCCGCCTCTTTCTGACTTCTCAGTCTCCACCCGTCCCACCCGCCTCTTTCTGACTTCTCCCGTTTTCAAAAAACATTCTTAAAATAAGTTTATCTTTTCAAAGATCCTCTCTCCTTGTTTTTCACTTCTCCCTGTGCGTCTGCCTGGGCGCTGTTTAAGTTTGATGGGAAAGAGGATGTGGCAAGGGGCAGATTTCACGTGGGTAGGGGTGGGGGTGGTTGTAAAAAAAAAAAAACCCAACCAAACAAAAAAACTTTACTATAGACTTCTTCTTAAAAAAAACCTGACATCCCCTCATTCCCCCCACGTAAATCCGCCCCTGCATTTCTCTACCTCCCCTTGGTAAATTTTCCCCGCTTGTTCATCCATGTTGATTCTGTCCAATAGCTGTCCACTCACCTCGCTATTCCAACTCTCTTACCACCCACCCACCCTCCCCTCACTTCTACTCCCCCTCCTCTCCCCACTTCACACACCACCACCCTCGCTCCTTACCCCCCCCCACCCCCATTCTTTGCCTCTCACACCCTCCCCTCCAAACAAACGCAGTTATCCTCAAAAGCCTATCCTTTTGAGATGACGAATGGGCCAGCACACTATTGTCTGGGATGGTGGTGTCACAACGGCAGACAAAAGGAAGGACGGATGGGCGGGAGGCGGTGGGGGAGAGGGAGGGAGTAGCTGGGGTGAGGGTGGGGCTGACTGATGACATACCGGCCTCCCAATCGCCTGCAACCCGGTGACGTATGTGCTGCACTTTTGACGTCAGGATGGAGGGATAGCTGGATTCGCGGGGCGGGTTGACGTCATCTGTCGTCACGTTTCCTCTCGTTCGGGATGAAAAGAAACAGGCGGATCGACTAAAAGGGAGGGGAGGGGAAGGGAGGGGAGGGTGCGTGTGTGTGTGTGTGTGTGTGTGTGTGTGTGTGTGTGTGTGTGTGTGTGTTAGAAAGACAGAGGGAGAGAAAGAGAGAGCTACTGAGCAGCGCAAACAGAACTCAATTATAGAGTAAAATGGCAACACGGGAGTGCTGCGTTACACAAAAGAGAGAGAGAGAGAGAGAGAGAGAGAGAGAGAGAGGGGGGGGGGGATCACAAGCCTATAAAGGGACGAAAGTAAGTCAGTTACTATATTCTTCCTATCGGTACATGCTGTCGGAAAGTTGCGGCCCATTGCATGTTGAACAGCCTGTTTTTACGTACGAACATGCTCGACTTGTTTTCAAGAAAGCTAAAACCGCAGTGTGTTCTGGGAGTAGTCAAACTACTGAACGAATCTTTAAAAAAAAAAAATAAATGAATAAAATAAATTAAAAAAAGAAAGAAGAAGAGGAAGAAACCAACGACTTGTTCTTCCTGGCAGCCAAATATACGCACCAATACATGTTGGTAACTTGGCTTACAAAGATATCCCTCGAAATCGCACTGTTTGTCATTTCCTTCCTGCCTGCGGTTTTGTCAAGTTCTGGCTGCACCCTCACTTCAATCTTGCATTCATAACTGCCGCTACGTTAAACGTCGCCTTTTCTTCTACTTCTTCAGCGTTCCAATATCTGGTAGCGTGTTAACTTGTTTTACCCTGTTCGGATACTCACACTATACTCGAGAGTATAATCAGTTCACTCTGACTTCGCTGAGTGCAGAAATTTGTGGGAAGAGGTTGTGGAAAAAGATAGATAAACGATATGGTAGACAGAAAGGACAGTAGACGACAGTACAGCAAAGGAGGAGACAGAGTTACTGAGAGCGAAAGGAAAAGGGGACGTTACTAGCACAGAATGTCCAGCCACCGTTGTGTCAAAAAGACCGATCAGGATAGTAGGACTCAGTCTCAGCGAGGCGCGGGGAGACATCTCCGTGGGGTGATCTGAAAATAAGTTAGCACGTGACACACCAGTAAAGCCTTTCGTGCTTACGTTGCTTTAGCCGCTTACGGGCTCGATCGATTGAAGTAAAGGGCAGACGGTTTGGGTGGTGGTAGTCGTGTGTATGTGTGTGTGGGGGAAGGGGAGAGGGGGTGTGCTTCATCCCCAAAATGTAGACGGACAATACAACTGTGCTAGAACCTGGCTCAGTATTGCCACTACAGTTTAGAGAGAGAGAGAGAGAGAGAGAGAGAGAGAGAGAGAGAAAGAGACAGAGACAGAGACAGACAGACAGACAGATAGACAGACAGAGAGACCGAATACACACACACACACACACACACACACACACACACACACACACACACACACACGCGCGCGCGCGCGCGCGTGCGCGCACGCGCAACAACCACGTCTCCACGTGCTGATTTACAGACACGCACTTCCAAACACAGACCAAACAAAAACAACCTATTTGTTTGGGAGTAGTAACAGCATCTTGTTTTACAGTAATATTTGCAAAGGCATATCAGTGATAGGCCCTTGCAAATAGTTGACTGTAAAACCAGTAATCTTTTAAATCAAGACCAAACTGACACCAGACATTAAAAGTAAACAAATGATATTTGAAATCACACATTGTTAGCCCACAGGACATCAGATATGTTTTGTAAATCAATTTGCTTCCAAATTTGAAAAGATTAAACATAACAATAACGACAACAATCTCGCTCACTCCAAACATATACAACAAGGTTCACAGAGACTGCTACACAAGCACATATACTGCACATATAGATATGAAGAAAACATGCTTATCACCCATGGACTCGTCACGTCAGGGTATGTTGCTGTAATATTTGCAATGACCTCCCAAGGACAGGCATAACTCATACAGCAGTACAAAGTTCAGACCAGTATCTGGCATTAAGGATAGTCTCATTCATACGGAACACACACACACACACACACACACACACACACACACACACACACACAACACACACACACACACCTCTCTGCACGTGCAGTTGAGATCACATATTTCCAGCCCACAGGACATCGACAGCTGTGTTTTAGAAATCCATTTCTTCAACATTTGATACAACTGATATAACAAAACGGGCAACAATCCCACTCACACCTCACATACAGAACAAGGTTCGCACAGATACCTACACTAGCACATATAATGCACACATAGATATAAAGAAAACATGCATATCATGGACTCTTTAAAACAGGATATGTTGCTGTCATATTTGCAATGGCGTACCAAGGATAGGCCATTGCAAAGATGAGACAGCAGCATAGCTCATATAGTGGCACAAAGATTACTGAAGTATCTGGTATTAAGGATAAGCAAATACAAATTGTCATTAGGACTAGTAACCAAACCATCCATCTGAAAGAACAAGTCTCATTCATACCGAATACATGGACACACACACACACACACACACACACACACACACACGCACACTCACACACACGCACGCACGCACACACACACATACGCACACACTCACTCACACGCACGCACGCACGCACACACACACACACACACACACACACACACACACACACACACACATACAGTCTACACACACAACTTACACAGTAGTACAAAGTTCAGATCAGTATCTGGCATTAAGGATAGTCTCATTCATACGAACACACACACACACACACACACACACACACACACACACACACACACACCACACAGATACACACACACACACACACACACACACACACACACACACACACACACACACACACACACCCCTACCTCTGCACGTGCAGATAAGCACACATCAATGTCTAAACACAGACAAAGCAAAAACAACCTATTTGTCAAGGAGTAATCACAGCATGCTGCTTTACTGTAATATTTGCAATGGCGTGTCAGTGATAGGCCCTTGCAGATATTTGACAGTAAATCCATTCATCTTTGAAATAAAGACCAAATTAACACAGTCACTGAAATGGAAAAAAAAGATAGTTGAGATCACACATTTCCAGCCCACAGGATATCAGATATGTTTTGGAAATCAAATTTCCTTCACATTTGATGATTAACATGATAATACCGACAACAAACTCGCTCACCCAAACATAGAACAAGGTTCACAGAGACTAGTACACGAGCACGTATACTGCACACATACATATGAAGAAAACATGTTCATCACCCATGGACTCTTTACGACAGGATATGTTGCTGTAATATTTACAATGGCCTACCAAGGAAAGGCATAACTCATACAGTGGTACAAAGTTCAGACCAGTATCTGGCATTAAGGATAGTCTCATTCATACCGAACACCCCCCCCCCCCCCTCTGCACCTGCACATAATCATACATGAACGTCCAAACACAGGCAAAGGAAAAACAACCTATTTGTCAAAGAGTAATCACAGCATGCTGCTTCACTGTAATATTTGCAATGGCGTGTCAGTGATAGGCCCTTGCAGATAGTTGACAGTAAATCCATTCATCTTTGAAATAAAGACCAAATTAACACCAGTCATTGAAATGGAAAGAAATGAAAGTTTAGATCACACATTTCTAGCCCAAGGACATCAGATGTGTTTTAGAAATCCATTTCTTCAACATTTGATATAATTGACACAACAAAACGCTCAACAATCCCACTCACAC
>JAMYXO010008989.1:0-10231 GCA_033310375.1 Conus canariensis
CCCATCACCTACCTCTCACTGAAAACTCCCCAAAAAAAACCCAATTTGTAGCTTTCTGGTTTTATCATGAGGGTTTTGTTTGATGGTTGTTTTCATTGATGTAGGTGTTTTTTTTTTTTTTTTTTTTTTTTGCTAAATCACCTAGATGGATAGATGTTACATTTAAACTAAAACACACAGACACCCCCCCACATACACACAAAACGCACGCACCACGCACACAAAAACACACACCACACGCACGCACGCACGCACGCACGCCGCACGCACGCCAACACACCACACCCACACACACACACCACACACACCACAGTATTTGTAAAACCCGTATTTTAAGTACCTGTTCCTTCATCCAACATAACTGAGAGGATTGGAAAGGTGATCCTTTAGGTTTTTAAAAAACCAGAAAGATAATTAAATATGTTAAGTACAATTAATCATAGTTATGAATACAATCGTGAGGGACCATTGTTTATATGTTTAAAAGGAAAATATACAGATAAAAAGGGGAAACGGGAGGGCTTTTATCACAACATTTTAACGAAAAGGGTGTTGAAACTGGTTTGATTTGGTTTAGGAAAGTTAAAAGGGTTTGATACTTTTTTTGTATTGTTTGGGAGAATTAAAAAAGGGTGTTGATAGTTTTTGATATTGTTTAGGAGAAGTTAAAATGGTGTTGATAGGGTTTTGATATTGGTTTAGGAGAAGTTAAAAGGGTTTGTTTGGGTTTTGATATTGGTTTGGGAGAAGTTAAAATGGTTTTATAGGGTTTTGATATTGTTTAGGAGAATTAAAATGGTGTTGATATGTTTTGATTTTGGTTAGAAGTTTCTACACGGCACTGTGTTTTATTCTGAATTAAAAACCATTTCATCTGTTCACATACACAAGACCCCCCCTTTGGGAGATCTTGGAAACAATTCTCAATTAGATATATCACATTATGTTCTTTGGTTAATTTTAAACTGTTTTTTTTTTAAGAAATCTAAAATGACACTAACATGAAAAAATCGCTTGTAAATTAACACCAACGACAGCCCTAGATAAAACCAGAAAAGAAACTCGTGGAGAGCGGGCGCAGAGAGTCCCAAAAAAGCCCCCTTCAAGCAAGTGTTTCGGCCCTTTAAACTCCTACACCAAGGGGGGTTTGGGGCCACCCCCGGGTTCATGACCCCGGATGCCCCCTCTCTGCCCTTTTTTTTTTTCCCCATCTTGGGCGAGCCATGGCTGGATTCAAACCCCATGACCTTGGACATCTCATTTTCCACAATGACCCGCTTTAAACTGGCCCAAAGGGACCCCTGATATTTGTAGGGAAATTAACCCTTTATGAATTCACTTTTGTTCCTCCTGACCAGACCCCTTTTGAACACCTCTCTCCCGCTTCGCCTTTTGCTTTCGGGGGCTCTTTTTTTTTTCCTTCCCTGCAACTGAGAGCTGTTTCTGAGCTGTATGCAGACTTCCTAAAAACCCCCCAGCCCAAATTTTCTGCAGTGGGGATTTTGCCCTGTAGCCTTCTCCCCCAGGCTGTTTGCCAGATCAATACTTTTCAGTCTTGGGATTTGAGCTGCCTCCTTCGTTCCATATGGCACCGTGAGCTCGATCAGATCACTGTTTGGGTTGATGAGAGGGACTACTAGTCGGTCCATCCACCTTGCTGATGATCTTGGGTGACTCTTCCATTCTGGGGGGCTCAGTGCACCCCCAGTAAACTCCCCATCCAGCAGACTCTGCCTGCTGTTTCGAGGGACTGTTGTTCTTGGCCATATTTGCTCCCTTTCCTGCCTGAAAATGTTGGGGGTGCTTTTGGAGTCCTGTTTTTCCCCTTTTTTGTGGTGTTGGTACTAGCCCAGACATTTGTAAAAATCTCTTGAGATTTGGGTTTGTGCTCCATGTGTACCTTCCTTAGCCGGGGCTACTTTACATGAGCTTAGGACATGCTCCACGTTTGTTTTTCATGGAAGGGGGCATGCAGATTTTGTTTTCCCCCCACTTCACCATTTGCTTTTTGAGGGCAAAAGGGTCAATGCAGATCAGAAGAAGCGATCCTAAGGGGGGCCATGTGCAAAATGTCTTTCCCAAAGTGAGACTTTTTTGGAGTGCATTCCCCCCGTTGTCCATTCCCTTTGCTGGCCTGCTGGATGCTTTTTGGGTTTTTTTTGGTTTCTTTTTTTTTCTCATCTCCTGAATCATCTTTTCTTTTTTTGGCTTTTCCTTTTGGGCCCTTTGCCACCATCTTTTGGGTCCCCCCCAGCCCCTTGTCTTTTGGGTCTGTGTGTGTCCTGTTTTTTCTCTGATTTTGAGACTTTTTTTTGCAAAATCCACCCCTCTTGAACTTTCCATTTCTGCCCGTCTTCAGGGGGCTTGATTGCTTTACCCCCTTGTCTCCTGATCCTCCGCATGCTTTGAATCGACTTCCCTGCTTTTTTATTCCCCCAGGTGGATTTCAGTGGGTTTAGCTTTGCTTGGGGACAGTACAGCGCTATGTCATCAGACGGGTGGGGGAACAAGCCATTTCTTGTGAAATTGTTGATTTTGGGTTCCATTGCCTCCATATGCTGGTGCAAGTCGTATATCATCGAGGCCATAGCACTTTGGTATCACATGAACTCAGCACCCGACCTTGTATTTGCCAGGGGGCCCACATGTCAAGGTCTCCAAAACCTTCCCCGCCTCTGCGGTTTTTTTGCTCTTTTGGTCTTTCGCGTATCATATACCATCTTCCAAGGCTCTTTACTGGGTTTTCTGTGATGTTGGAATGGCCTGGTTGGCAAACTGAAGCCAAGATCCGGCCATTTTTTTTCCTCAGTGGAAAACTCCCTGATTTCTTTGCTTTAACTTCATTCTGGATGAGGAGCTAGTCGTCCAGCCTCCCAGCACATGACCCTGTCCCTTTCCCCTTGGGTGAAACCTGGGGTCACCATGAAGGCCTTGAGAGGAGACATCTTTATCCATCGCCAAAGGTCTGTTTTTCTCGCGTTGTTTGTTTTCGCTTTCAAGGATTCCCTTCCAGCACAACATATTGGGGGAAAATTTCACAGCCCATTGCTACCCACTTCCAAATTGATCCAGTCTGTTTGTACTCCCCTTTGGGAAGAACCACATTGAGAAGCATTGAAGTATTTTGGCATGTCGCGGGTGTTTTTGGCACATGGTACATCTCAAGAGCCAAAATGTTCATCTATGGGGGACAGATCCATTGCGTTTTTCAGACAAGCCACCACGTCCGGTTTCCCCTTTTTTGTTTTTTTTTTTTTGGATTGCGTCCCAGTCATTTGTGGCGTGTTCTACACGCCGCCACGCCTGGGAACCCCCCTTTTTTGGGGCTGACACATCCAAATACTTGTTTTTCCTCGTATTGGTAGCCTTGCTGCCATGACAGAAAAGAAGATTTTCCCCTTTTGACGTTCAGTATGATATTGGCCCGAACTGGCGGTCCGATTTTCCTTGGGGGGTGTCACACCCCCGCCGCTCCAGGCCCCCTGACTTCGGTTTTTCCAAGCCCTCGCAGCGCTTTGGGGGCCCCCAGCACCGGGGCACGTAAAGCGGGGGAAGGATTCCGTTTGGCCCCGGTGAGATTTGGGTCTGGTTTGTCGACCCCCTTTTTGATTTCCCCCAACGTTGGAGGCTTGCCCTTGAACTGTTCCTCAGGGTTGGTTGGCCACCCAACCTTTAATTTGAGTGGTGCTTTTCTCTGTGGGGAGAGTATGTTTTCCTCAGATGCTGCTCAAGAATCCTTTGTCCACCTTAGGGTCCCAATTTTTTTGGGTCCAAACAGTGTTTTTGGCAAACGGGAAGGGGCTTGAAAAGCGCTCTTGTGTCTTCTTCTTTTTGCCCTTTTCCCCTTCTCGCGATTCCGCTTTTTCTGAGGCGCTGTGTTTTTCTTTCAGGGCTTTCCACAGTTTTCCAAACCTTTTTTTTTAGTGGCAGTGCGGTCTTCTTTTTCACTTGAGGTTTTTCTTTTGGACCCCGATCTTGTTTTTTTTGGCGTCTGGATTTCTTTTTGGGGGTTTTTTCCTTTGGGTATTTTTTCTCCCTAGGCGTTTAAATGTGGATACACAAAGTCCCCCCTATGTGCTAGTTTGTGTTCCAGGTGCTTTTCCCCATCATGCACGAGTCTTGGCGATTTTTGCTCCCCTTTCTCCCAAACTTTATTTCGTTTGCTCGTGGCAGTTGAGTTTCAGGCGCTGGGATCGAGGGCCTGTGCAAATTCTCACCGAACCAACAGGTGGACCCCTTGGGCCTGGGTTTTAAAATCCGGGCCCTTGGTCTTCCGCGTCTTATTCTGATGCGTGCGCGGCTCATTCAATGAGTTTTCACACATCCCATCTTTGTTCTGGGATTTTTCATCCCAAGGGTGGTAGCGAAACGCTTTTGTGTGTGTGTGTGTGTGTGGTTGTGTGTGTGTGTGTGTGTGTGGTGTGTGTGTGTGTGTGGTGGGGTGTGTGTGGGTGTGTGAGACACACTCACACACCACACACCACACACACACACCACACACACACACACACACCCACCACACAGAAAGAAAAGAGAGACAGACACAGAGAGACAAGACAGTAAGAAACGTTCGTGTTTTAGTTTCCTTACCCCCGAGGGACTAAGTCCCGCAGTGAAAAAAAACTTTTTCTCGTTTTTCTTTCCCCCTGGGAATAAAATCCTTTGGGTACAGTGTGTAGGTAATTTGTCCTTTTTGTCTCATTTTCCCGTGCTACTTCGAATGGCACCACTCCTACACTACTCCCCCCCCCCCCCCTTCTCCCCGTGTCCCCTCCTTTACAACAAAACCACATCCCGTTATCCCTCCCCTACAGTACCACTTTCTGTGGGGAGAACCAACCCCAATGGTCAGAACAACCAACAGAGGACAGCTGCAATGCCGTGAGTCACTTGGGCAGTGTTCAGGGGTTTCCCTTTGTCTGACCCAAAATATGCAGGACACTAACTGCAAATTCCTGGCAATAATTCTTTACTGCGGAGACTCCCCCCTTGCTGATACACCGGGGCCGACATAAACGTCATATGTAGACGGGGGGGGGATTGAAACTGAGGTCCCCGTGAAGCGGGTGTGAAGGCCCATAGAATTTGAAATGTTATGCTGATCGATGAGTGAGGAAGAGGAGCAAAAAAGGTTCCACCGGCCAAAGCTACATGACAGATTGTATTACACACACACCCCCAACACACACACAACCACCACACACACACACACACACACACAAAAACCACCAAAAACACACACACACACACACACACACACACACCACACACACACACACACACACACACAACAACACACACACACATTTTTCTTCCTGTCTTTGTTTCTTTTCTTTCTGTCTTTTTTTCATTTTCTTTCTCCCTTTCTTTTTTTTTTTTTTTTTTTTTTCTTTTTTTTTTTTTGGTTTTTTGTCTTTTGTCCTTTTTGAGCTTTGACATCAGTGACTTAAAGCGTTTTCCCTGCCCACGTTACGCACACCCAAATATTACTCTAGCATCAGATAACCCCCCGGGTTAAGTCTTTTCATTCACATCATCTTAGGGAAATACAAAGTAACTTTTTTCCTGCGCAGCTGAAAATTTACCCCCTTCCCTTCCCCCAACCTCCCCCCATATACGTGTTTTTCTCTAAATACATACAAGTCTTGGGGTTATGGCTTGGTGACTATTTTCGTGAAGACAGGGGGAAATTTGGGAACCACGTAAACGAATAAATTTGATGTAAAAACACATCGGCAATTAACGTAATTCACGCATTACGCCCCCCCCCTGTTGCGTCTCTACCTTTTTCCCCACCCAAAAGCGCCGGCTTCAAAAAAATTAAATTTAGTGCCGTGCTCCTTTTAACTAAAAAAAATACAAAGCCAGATCATATAACCCCACGCACAGAAAGCGGAATGTACGTCACCGGATCCCTTTTTGGAAATATCCAGTCCCAAATACAGGGGGGCTACTCTTGTTTTCTTGTTTTGTTCTGTTTTTTTTTTGTTTGTTTGTTTGTTTGTTGCTTTTTGAGAAAAGCTTGCATTTAAATGATTAAAGGGTTTAAAATGTGGGGCGTTTTTGTCACGGCTTGAAAACCTCCTCTGCCCTCCAGCATTAAAGGGGTACCTATTCGTTCGGGGAGGTGAAGGGGGAAAAAGGGAGGGGGATGGGCCCCGCCTTCAACCTCCGTCCCAGACAGGGAAATCTCACTGTAGTGCCCCCATGGCCATTTCGTTTGGGGGCTTAATCTTAACGTTTCTTTTTTTTTCGCCATGATCTCTTTCGCCTACTGTTGACTGCTCTCCACTTACACCTGTCATTGTTCCACCGTTCCAACACTGTGGAATCTTTGTCCTCCCTTTACAAAGTCTTCTTACCGTTATGTTTTCAAGACATACTTAGTCCCCTTTACGCGCATACAACATGCAGCATAAAAACATAAAAACATACACAAAATTTTTTGTTTCACCAGTTTGGGGCTGTTTACTTGGAATGCTGACAGAGTGAAGGCGTACGATATCGTTGAGTAGTTTTCTTTTAAAAACTCGGCCCTAAACGATTATTATTACATCTTTAATGTTTTTAATTTCTTTTTCCCCCTTCTTCTTTTCTTCTTCTTTTCTTCTTCTTTTTCTTCTTCTTCTTACAAAATTAATTATTATTCTGAAATTATCTATTACGTTGTTTTTATCATTATTATTGTTATCATTACATTATTATATTATTGTTTTATTTTTATATCATCATCATCTTTAAATTTCATAAACATCACATATCATCACATTACTGGTTATTTTTGTTGTTTTTTTGTTCTTTTTCTTTTTTTTTCTTTTTTCCCCGTTTTTTGTATTCTTGTTGTGATTATTTCACAATCGAAGCTGCGATTATTTTTTGTGCACTGTGACTTTCCAAAACCTTCCTCCCCCAAATCCCCCCCTTGAGTTCTTGTCTTCAAGACCGATCTTCTCTAGTTTAAACCCACTTCAAAAGAGACCCCCGTTCGCATATCCCCCCAGAGGAATGAATTTTTTCACTTGGGGAACTATTTCTGACAGAAGATCAAGACCACAGGACAACAATCCAGATCCAAAACACGGGTTTCTCTGGAACCAAAAACAGACGAGCAGCATAGTCACGGGAGAAAGTGATGTACTTTGGTTCCCTTTTGGAAACAAAAAGGATTATCAGTATCCTGTAAGAGAGTTAATCTCCATCATTTACTGTAAAGAGGAACAAGAGAGACTGTAGGGTACTAGGAGACAAAGGGAAATTTTCCCTTTCTACTAGACATGTAAAAGGTTGTTTTATGGGGCTGGTGGAGTGGGGGGGGGGGGGGGGGGGGGGGGGGGGGGGGGGGGGTGATGCGGACGATAAGGGGAAAAATTATTTCCCTTTTCCTTGACTAGAAGTTTTTGGAGGAACAGGGGAGAGGAGGGCAGTGAGGGTTGGTGGGGTGGGAGGGGGGGGAGGGGGAGGATTGATACATCGATGAATTTTTCTCTCTCTTTTCTTTTCTCTCTCTCTCTCCCCCTCTCTCTTTCTTCTCTCTCCCCCCCCTTCCCCCTTCTCTCCCCTCCTTCTCCCCCCTTTTTTCCCCCCTCTCTCTCTCTCCCCTTGTTAAAAAAATGCTTTGTATCCGTAAAAAACCAAGTGTGAAAAAATTGGGAAAATATTTAATGGGATTGTGCGTTTGGTTTCAAAGTGAAGTGACTGCAACGGGACACTGAAACAATATTACAAGATGCAAAGCATATTAAAAAATACTCCCGTTTATCTTGAATAAGTGTGAGATATTCCCTAAAGAACAAAAACCGTTTTGGGCCGTTAACCGTTAGTAACGCTTTCTGGTAAAACATCGGCCATCAAATTTTTGGGCCCCTAATGAACATTCCTACAAAATTTGGAAAGTCGCAATAAAGTTTTTTTCTGAGATTTTTATAAAAAAAAAACCCCGATAAGGGCCGTTTAAAAATTTTCCCTTATAAAAAATTAACGGTAAAATAAAACACGGCAAAAAACCGGGCCCCAAATAATGAAAAAATACCCAAATTTTCAGAAAGTCGGCCCAGTATTTTGTTGGAGCGAGTGGAGCACACTTTTGCCACGGGGGGACCCCCCCAACAAAAAACACCCCCACACACACCACACACACACAAAACCACAAAAAAAACACACAAAAACAAAACACACCCCCAACACACAAAAAACAAAAAACACACACCAAAGCGTTTCTTGTTCCCATTGTAAAGTCCCCCCCGTTTTAAAAGAGCGGGATACAAAAATGAAAAAAAAATAAACCCCGATTTGCACCCCCGTCTGAGAAGAAAGTGACTGTCTGTTCGTGCTTTGGTTGTTTTCTGGATGTTGTTTGTCTCGTCGAAGAAATCAAAGAGGTCAAAACACACAGTGTTTGTTTTGCAGATGTATTAAAAGAAATTCAAAGTTGACCACCCACAACATGAACAATGTGAAAGTTTTCTTCACTCTTTCATGGCATCAACCCAAAACCTTTTCAATGTATAAAACAAGTGGGTCTTGTGCATTTTTCCGCCGTCATTTGCCGTGCAATATATTTGGCCTTGCCCACTGCCAAAAAAAGCCCCGGACAAGGCATTCTCAGTCTCCCCCAGCGGAGAAACTAATCCCCCCCGGGGGTGGTGTATGATGGAGAGGCGGCCCAAAAAAGGACCATGCACGCAATTTTTTCCTCACCCACAGCCAGCACTTTCGGCCTTGCATTTTTAAGGACCGTACTGGATGACTCATGCACGGTCATCGGGGCCCGTTTTCCAGCAGAAAAACTTCAACAACAAAAAAAAAAACACTGGGGTCAGACAAGTAAAACCAAGACATTCAAAAAAAAAAAAACCCCCCCAAAGAAAAACCCCCAGGCCCGCTTTTTTTTTTTTCTTTGTTTGTGTGTTTTGTGATGTTGTTGGTTTGTTGGTTGTTTTTGTTTTGGTTTTGTTGTTTGGAAATTTTTCCCCCCCTTAACCCAACATGCCGGGTTTTTGCCAAAAACTAAAACCCACGGGGGTTGGTATCGATTTTTTTGTCAACACTTTTGAAAGAAGAAAAAGAGTGAGCTTTAAAACAAAGAAATGTCACTTAAATTTTCTAAAAACATAAAACAATGGAGAAAGCGCGTTATTTACTCGGAGATTTTTTTAAGACCACATTTTAAAAGAATATTTTTTTCAACTTTAACAAGACATTCTAAAATCCATATCTGTGTCTAATTTGAGGAACAAATAATTTTCCGACCCTTTTTTCATTGTCTTGAAAGTTATTTGTTTTTGCCTAAGAAGAAAAAGAGAAGGAAAAGAAGGAAAAGAAAAGAAGAAGAAGAAAGAAAAAAAAAGAAGAAAAAGAAGAAAAAAAGAAGAAGAAGAAGAAGAAGAAAAAAAAAGAAGAAGAAAAAAGAAGAAGAAGAAGAAAAAAAAAAAAGAAGGAGAAGAAAAAGAAAAGAAGAAGAAGAAAAAGAAAAGAAAAAAAAGAAACCAAAGAGGTTTGAAAACGCGCGGTGTTTTGCCTTGTGAATTTTTTGTGTCTCTTTTTTGGGTGGCACGTACATCTTCTCTGAATTTGCGAAAAAAAACGCTTGGGCCCCCCCCCTTCCTTGGGGAAAATGTGGAGGATTGATTTTCATTTCACTGAAGAGGGGCTGTCTCCCCTTGCCTTAGGGGAAGTTCGTTTTTTCCTTTTTTTCCCCCCCCTTTTAGGTCTGCTGGGCCCCTTTCTCTCCCCCGGGGATTTCTGTTTTTTTTTTTTTTTTCCTGCACCAGAACGAAAAAAAAAAAACGCAAAAGGGGGTTCCGTTCCACGCAAAAAGAAAAGGACTGGTGTTCAGGAGAGGGGGGGGGGGACTATGTGGGCCAGTGCAAAAGGGGCCAAAGAAACACCCGAGTGTAGGTTGGTGTGGGGGGTCATTTTGGGGCGGGGGAAGTCTTCAAAACGTGAGTTGGGTGTACTGTGGGGGACACATTCGTTGCAAGTTTATAATTTTTTTTAAAAAATGCGGTCCCGTTCAACTGAATTTTTTGGACGAACCGTTGACCCCAAGCCAAACCCTCAGAAAGCCCAACAACCCCAACTCAGAAAAACCCTAAACCCACCCCACAAATACACAAAAAAGGAAAAATTTTTTAAAAAAAAAAAAAACAAAATCCATCTGTGGTTTCCCAAAATTTTTATTTGGGAAACAACCTTTTGCCCCCCATTTTTTTTTAAAAAAAAACCCCCATTT
>JAMYXO010008990.1:0-10229 GCA_033310375.1 Conus canariensis
GAGGAGGGGAGAGAGAGAGAGAGGGGAGAGAGAGAAAGAGAGTTCACATGAAAAGATTGGGCCCTTAATCATCATGTTTACTTTGTGAATAACTGTTTTCACCAAAAAACACTAGTTATGACTTAATTGACTTCCAGTGTTTTTACTCTCTCCCCTCCTTTCCCCCACACACTGTGGACTGCAACCTGCACACACATTTGACGATGGATGACAAGTTGAAGGAAGGAAGGGTACAGCACCTTGGAATTAGGCTTATCCCCCTCTTGTTACTGTCACAACAAGCTCCCATCCCCCTCTTTTTTACGGGCAGCAACAAGCTGCCCATCCCTCTTTTTACGTCAGCAACACAGCTGCCCACCACTTGTTACTGTCCCCAACCACAGCCCCTCATCTTCACCTGGCCTTTGCGGTGTTCTTAACAGTTCCACGGGAAAAAAACAGGGGAAAAAGGAAAGGGAAAGGGGCCGGAGCACCTGTGTGATGGGGGCAGGGAAAGGGAAGGGAGCCGGGGCACCTGTGATGATGGGGGTCAGAGGAAAGGAAGGGACCGGAGCACCTGTGAAGATGGGGGTAGAGGAAAGGAAGGGAGCCCCGGGGCACCTGTGATGATGGGGTCAAGGAAAGGAAGGGAGCCGGAGCACCTGTGATGATGGGGGTCAGAGGAAAGGAAGGGAGCCGGACACCTGTGATGATGGGTCAGGGAAAGGAAGGGAGCCGGAGCACCTGTGATGATGGTGGCAAGGAAAGGGAAAGGGGCCGGAGCCCTTATGATGGTGGCAAGAAAGGAAGGGGGCCGGAGCACCTGTGATGATGGTGGCAGAGGAAAGGAAGGGAGCCGGAGCACCGTGATGATGGTGGTCCCAGAGGAAAGGGGGGAGCCGGAGCACCTGTATGATGGGGTCAGAGGAAAGGGAAAGGGGGCCGGGGCACCTGTGTGATGGTGGTCAGAGGAAAGGAAGGGGGCCGGGGCAAACCTTGATGATGGGGGTCAAGGAAAGGAAAGGGAGCCGGAGCACCTGTGATGATGGTGGCAGAGGAAAGGAGGGCCGGGACACCTGGATGAGGGGTCAGAGGAAAGGAAAGGGGAGCCGGAGAAACCTTATGATGGTGGCTTGGACACAGTGTTCGCTATACACTCAACAAAAAATACCGGAAATCGAACCGTTATCTACATGGTTTAAAATCAAAATGAGAAAGGAAACTTCATACAAGTTTCCTTCTCCCAAAACACCAGCCGTTCATTAACAACCAGATACCTATCTACCTGACTTTGGTGTCTGAGCCTCATTCATCAAACACAAAACCACTTTGCCCTTCTCCTCTCACTCTTTTTATCTCCCCTCCCCCCTCTCCTCTCTCTCTTCCCCCTCTCTGTGAGTGTGTGTTTGCGTGTGGGTGAGTGTGGGCGCGCCCGCGTCGGCGTGCGTGCGGCGTGGTGCGCGCGCGCGGGGCCGGTGTGTGTGTGTGTAGTGTGTGCGTGTTTGTGTTTGTTTTGTGTGTGTGTGTGTTTTGTGTGTGTGTTCGTGTGGTGTTGTGTGTGTGGTTGTGTGTGTGTTGTGTGTGTTTGGTGTGGTGAAACCTGCATGACAGGCACATGCCTGCATAACCCCTGTTTTGGGGAGGGCGGGGGGGGGGGAGGGGGGGGGGAGAGACCGGGGACAAGCAGGGTCGGGGGAAAGGGGGGGATTGACAGAAAGACACAACTGAAAAAATCAAGGAACAGGGAAAGAGACCAAAAAGTCAGCTACAGTTGTTCATGTAGACAAAATTAAACTTTTTTTGAACATTTCAATTGTTAGGGGTTTTTAAGGACTTTTTTCTTCTAGCTAACCACACCCCTTCCAAATGCTGTCTTTCCCCCCGCTCGGGGAAATCCACCTTCGTCGTCGAACTGAAAACATCTTTAAAGTGACAGCCTGTGGGGAGAGAGGTCTATGGCGTCTGGAACGTCCCGAAACGTTGTCAGTGTTCAGCACTATCGTGACGTTAATTTAAGTGTTTAACTTTTAACAGAAGCTATTCCCCCCTGGCGGATAAAAGTCCTGTGAGTTTAAAAAACCGTTTTCAAGCCAATGGGAAAAACAAAAAATCACGAGGAAAAGTGGAGGACACACACACAGACGCGCCGCGCGCACAAAAAGGAAAAGAGAGAGAGAGAGAGGGGAGAGAGAGAGAGAGAAGAGAGAGGAGAGAGAGAAAAAGGGGAGAGAGAAGAAGACAGACAACAACAAGAGACGCCTTAATAGAAAGTAGTAAAATTAAAATCGCGAGGTTTTTGGGAATGGCCTTCCCCGGAAAAGGGAATCGTTAGAAAGTACTTCAAAGATTGAACCCAAAAAACCCGAAAACAAAAAAATGGTGGTTTTTTTTTCTGTGCTTTCAATGTCGTACACGGGAGGTGACAGAGAAAGAGAGGGTAGATGGGCCTAGCATCCAAAACAGGCCAAATTTTTTGGGATTGGGGGTTTAATTTTTGCATAGCAAAAAAAAGCCATTTTTGGGATTGGGGGTTTAATTTTTCATAGCACAAAAAAGGGCCCTTTTGGGATTGGGGGTTTTAAATTTTTGCAAGACAAAAAATCCATTTTTGGGATTGGGGATTTAAATTTTTGCATAGCCAAAACAGGCCATTTTTCTTGGGGATTTAATTGTTGCATAGCACAAAAAAGGGCCCTTTTTGGCATTGGGGGATTTAACGTTGCATACACAAAACAGGCCCTTTTTGGCATGGGGGTTAACGTTGCATAGCAAAAACAGGCCATTTTGGCATTGGGGATTTAATTGTTGCTTTCACAAAACAGGCCATTTTGGCTTGGGGGTTAAAAATTTTTGCATAGCCCAAAACAGGGGCCCTTTTGGCATTGAGGGGTTTTAATTGTCAACTGACTGAAATACCACAAAAATAAAATCAAAATAAAAATGTGATTTTTTGTTTGCTTTGGGTTTGGGTGGTTTTGGGTTTTTTTCTTTTTAAAATTTTCCCTCCTCTGGCTCTTCAAAAACGGCGTCATGTACTTTTGCAACAACCACATCTTTTCATTACAGTCCTACGCCAGCCCCCACCAATGACGGGTTCTACATAGGTCCCCGACGGTCACTTACCGAATGCAAAACCCTTTCGTGTATAATCCATAGAGCTTTTTTGTAGACTGACAGAGATAAACGCACATGACGAGACGGGGTGGTCCTCCGTTAGGTCGCTCTAAGTCAACAGTGCAGCACAAATTTTCTTTAACAGATTGTAAAAGGGTCTTTTACAAATAACCCCTGGGGTCAAAACCATTTGGGAAAACTGAATAAAAACCCCACTCACCAAAAACCAAAGATGCATAGAAAGAGAAACACATACACACAGACACACACGCCGGGGCGCGCACTTATCACACACACACACACAAACACACACACACACAACCCCGCACGCACAAAACCCACACACACACAACACAACACACACACAAACAACACCCGAGAGAAGAAAAGAGAGAGGGGGTAGAAGTCACAGTAAGAAAAAGGGACATAGAAAGACTAACAAACAAACAGACAGAGAAGGGGGGGGAGGGAAAGAGGGAAGGAGAGAGAGAGAGGGGGGGGGGGGGGTCTTAAAATCTTAAAACTAAAACACCAATGATAATTAAGAAATTACTTTGGACAACGTTAACACACAAATAGCAAAAAAAAGAAACTTTTTTTATAATGAATTTCAATCGCATTGCACCGGTTTTTTTTGTTTTTTTTTTTTTTGTTTTTTTTTTTTAATCTCAAGTGAAATTCTGGGGTAACGCTTTTTTTTCCCCTTTCTCAGGCCACTATTCGTCATTGCTACTGAAGTATTTTGGGCTCTTACCTTTTGGCGTCACAGCAATCGCAGAGTTGATGGTTGATCGTTGAGGGCTGACAGGAAACCTGACACTGCTTGTTTTCACACTTTTGCACCTCTGGATGAGGGAAATTGGCGGAGAGCAACGAGAGGCTTCTTCCAAAATTGCACCGCTTGATGGGGGTAAACTTTTTTGGTGAGGGGCAAACTTGTGCTGGGCACCGGGGAAAAAAGACTGAACTGGAAAATGGCTGCAGAACCAACCGGGAAAGGATAAGCGGGAAATAAACGACCCCCCTCCGGGGTAAAGGGGTTCCATTCCCTTTCATACTCTAGCAGCCTGTAAAGTCCATATCCCCCTTTTTTTTTGAATGAAATCCATCATGGGGGTCCAAGGCAGGACAGCTTCCGGAAAGACTCCACCAAATAACCCATGGTTCACAATCGAAAGTACTTCATGGCTCCGGGGCAGGCCTTTTCAAAATCAGCTAAGCAGGGCATGAGATTTTTTTCGCATAGCTTAGGGTCAGCCCCAAAATTTTTAAAATGAAATAAGCAAGACGACAGTTCAAGAGCCTAGCAGGATTTAGATAGGGTTGGCAAATCAAGCTTTGGGCCCCAAAAAAACCCGGGGCCCCGGGCATTCTTTGGGCAAGTTGATTTTAAAGGGGTCCCAAAAGGGGTTTTTGGGGAAAAAAAAAAAAATTTTATAAAAAAAAAAATGCAGTTTAAAAAATTTGGGGTTTTTTTCCCCCCCGGGAAAGGGCGCCTTTTAAGGGAGGAACCCCCTAGGGAAAATGTGTTCCCCAAAAGGGTGAATTGTTCCCCAGGCTTTAAAAAAGGGGGGTTTAATCTTTTAAAATGCAGAAAGCCAGCAATTTTTTGGGAAAAAAAGGGGAAACCAACCCTTTTTTTGGGGGGGGGGGCCGCGGGGGTTTTTTAAAAGTGGGGGAAAAAAAAGGGTTTAAAAAGGTTAGGGTTTTTAAAGGGGCCGTTTTTGGGAAAAGGTTTCCAATTTTTAATTTTTAAAAAATGGAAAATGATCAGGAAAAGGGTTGTCATTGGGAAAATGGGGGCAAGGGGTTAGGAAGTTTTAAAAATTAAAAAAATTTTTAAAATTTCCCCAAACCCCCTCAAAAGGGGGGGAAAAGGCCAAAATTTGGGTTTCAAAAAGGGGAAAGAAATTTTAGTCAATTAGAGAGGGGAAAAAAAAAACATTTTAAATTTTCCCCCTCTTTTTAAACAACTTTTTTTCCGTTGCCAAGGAACAGGTCGGGGAGTCCCGACCCCGTGACTGAAAAACCTAAAACCCCCGGGGCCCCAAGGCCAAAGGGGGAAGAAAATTTCCCCCAAGAACTTTTAAAAAATTTAAGGGCGTTTTAGGATTTGGGGGACCCCGGGAAAAAGGGGGGGTTTTTTGGGGAAGGGGGTAAAAAGGGTTGGAAAAAAAAAAAAAAAAAAAATTTTTGGGGGGAAACTAAAAAAAATTTAAAGTGGGGAAAAGGGGATTTGATTCTTTTTGGGGTAAAGGGGGGGGAAAAAATTTTTCCCCCTGGGAAATTTTCCAAAACGTGAAAAAATTTGAATGAAAAAACCCCCTTTTTTAACCCGAACCCGGTGGGTTTCTTTAAAAAAAATTTGGGAAAAATTTTAAAAACCCCCCAAAAACCCCAAAAAAGGGGCAAAAACCGGAAACTTTTTACCCATTGTGGACCATGGGGGGCAATGGCGGGGTCATTGTGACCATGTGGAAACTGGATAACGGTGAATTCATCAACAGACACCACTGCACAAGAAAGGGGAAAAAGGGCCATTACTGAGGTCAAAGCAAGCCCATGAACATTTTTTAGTCACATTGGGAGACCCTTTTTCCTGAAACATTTCATCTAAATCTTGCCAGCTCTCATTCACTGGAAGGCAGACTTTTTGATCCTGTTTTAGCCAAGAGAAGCAGGAATGCGGCAGAAAACACCCAGCACCAGGGGACATGAAATCACCAAAAACCTTCCCCGCAGCCCAATTGGCCCAACGTGAATGCACAGGTGAAAAAGCCACTCGAACTTTTGGCTGAGAAAAAGGGCTGAACCGGGTTGCTAGAGCATTTGGGCGGGGACCGCCGGCAAACAGGCCAGCCGAAGGAATTTGAGAGTTTCGCAACGGTTCGTTTTCTGACAAAACCAAAAGTTGTAGATCACACTGAAGGGCTCCCCCCTAGAATGAAAAACTCAGGTGCAGGAGAAGGTTTTTTGATTCTTTTTGGTGTGGAGAAGGTTGATGGGGGTTTCCTCTCATTCGTAAGATCCAGGCGTGACAAGTTTAGATGATAATCCGTTTTCCTCTCACCCCTGAGGACGCCGGGGGCATGATGGAACGAAATGGATGAAAAGCCTTTTCCCCTGCCTCACCCCTAAGACACCAAGGGTTCAGTCCTGCGATCCTCTTTTCATCACCTGCATGTTTCCCCTGAGGTCGAGCAATCACCTGTCACTCCAAAGGGCTTCCCATCTACAAGTTGACTTTTTGTCAGATAGCCCAGGTTGACACCAAAAGGGCCAATGTCCCCCCAGACCGTCCCCCCAAGGGTTAAGCCACAAGAGACTACAGCATTTTTCCAGGAAACAAGTCTGACTTTTAGTTGGTAGGTGTCACACCCTTTCCAAAGGAGAAGGTGGTCTAGGGTTTTCCCTTTTTTTTTTTCTGTGACTCCTATTTTTTTTAGTTTGGATTCCTTTTTCACTCTTGTCTTTGGGGCCACCCCAAACCCCAAAACCCTTCACCAAAACGGGCAATTTTTCTTCACATTTATTGCAACGACTATGACAGTTACATAAAAAAAAAACTACGCAACGGGGGGAAACAAATACAAATAAACATAATCATCTTTTTATGCATTCCTCTTCTTCCCTTTTTTTTCTTTGCTCCGATAAAGTTCAATTGAACTGCACCGGGTTTTTGATGACCATCAATAAATAAAAGAAAAAACAAACTTCCGCTTAAAGACATTCCATAAATATTGAACACAGTTTGACATTGTTTGTTCCCCCTTTCGATGTCTCACAGCACTTTGCAAAAGGGGCCCGTAAATACCCTTTTTTTCCTTTTCTTGTTGTTGTCAAGCCTCCATTGGTTGCACAGACAGAAACTAAAAATCCCAAATAAATAAAGATATAAAATGTCCGCCCGGGTACATGGAGCACATCTTGAATTGGTTTTTTTGATCACCGACGCTACACAGCACTCCAAAAAAGAACGCCTTGATCAATATCCTTTCTTTGCAATGCAGTAATGAAGACGTTGAACCCCGGGACTTGAAAAGGGTAGAATAATGGGGAAAGGGGAAAAAAAATAGCAACGCCTGCAACAAACAAAAATATACCAGTCTTGTACATCAACTCACATGTCGAACATTAGCAGAGTCGGTTTTTTTGTACTTTAAATTTAGTCCCCACCTGTTTACAACAGCACTATCTTAAGTGCATTTTATTAAATATGCAATCGTTTGTATTTTATTAGCATACTTTTTCAGCACAGGAACAGAACGAAAAATACACAATCACTTAACATCGATCTGGACCTGATTCGTTCTTCCCAATCTCAAATAAAAGACAAGTTTGTAATCAACAAAAAACCCCTTAAATAAAAAGTTAGAAAAATTAAAGAGTTACTCTGTGTCGGTTTTAAAAAGGGGAAATCTCCTACCCTGCGGCTCCATTATGCGCCCAACTGGTCCACCCCTTCAAGAGAAAGAATCCGTAAAAATCTGACCTTGAACTCCTACTCTCTTTAGCGACGGGAACCACAACAAAAAATTAATCTAGCACTTGGGGGCCCTATTCTTAGATACATTTTTTACATTATAAAAAAAATATAAGAAAAATTATTTTTTTTTCATTTGAAAATTTATCAATGCCTTTAAACAGCTAATCAAATTTGTAAAACGATTATTTTCTTTGGGTGCAGAAGAATCGGGCTGCTGGCTGCTTGACGAATGACTCAAACTTCATTATTTTTTAAAAAAAAAAGTAATAGCATGACGAAAAGTTTGTGACAGTAGGAATCCAAGGCAGCGACCTGGAAAAACCGAGTTAATCATGATCAGTTCTGCACAGTTACTTGACGGACCTGAACTTTTCAACGGGGGTGAAGGGCTTCCTTCTCCACTGTCTGCACTTTTTACTGACGGACCTAAACTCTAAAAGCGAGGGGGAAGGGGTTTCCCTTCCCCGCTGTCCACTTGTTACTTACGGCCTGAACTCCAAGCGAGGTGAAGGGCTTCCTTCCTCACTGCTGCACTTGACTACGGACCTGAACTCTCAAGCGGGGGTGAAGGGTTTTCCTTCCTCACTGCACCCCTGGGTGAAAAGCTTTCATCAAAAAGTGGGAGAGTGAAGTCCACTGATGCTGTGCATTAGGCGAGCTGAGTGGAAGCGCTCCCCGCTTGAATGTGCTCACTGAGGCAGGTAAACAACAACGAACCCGACAGACATCACGTAGGCTCCAAGAGGAGGGGGCGCTAATTGTAGTTGGGTTCCGAGCAACTTCATCCTGGGTGAGGACTGCCATTGCTTTGGCCCTCAATAAAAAGGAGACGACTTGCCAAAAATGCAAACAGGAAAAACAGCCGTAACGAATACGAGGGGCGAGGCGGGTTGGGGACAAGCCTATCCATATTTTCCTGAAGGTACACAAATAGATCCTATGAATAAAAAACCCTATAGATACACTATAATACACATAGAAACACTTTTAATACACTATAGACACTCGGATAGGGCTGACCGGATTTAAGTATTTGGGTGCCAAAAAGAGAAAAGGGCAAAATCCTGATGAACCTCCAAACCATGCTGGACTACCTGGTAAGGGAAAAAATGCATTTAGTGAATGACGAGTCTAAACGAACTTCTCCAAAGTGTCACTACAAAAATATGATACAATGCGGGCTATTGATTCATTCTGGGCGCTGGCGCCTACCGAACGTTAAGTGACGGGTACAATGTTTTTCATAAAAAATTTGGCAAAAGAAATCAAGCAATCAAAACAAACCCCACAAAATCTGACCAAGGGTTGCTATAAAAATTCTAAATGTTCTAGCCCGTCAAAGAAAATTTTACAAAAGGGAAAATTTGGAACAGACAAAAAAAAAAGCAAGAAAAAGTATGATATCAAAATTTGCTTTAATATTTTTATTTTTAAATTTTTTTCTTTGGGAAAAGGATGGGCACCTTCACCCAAAAAAAAAAAATTAAAAATTCATTTACATTCAACTTTTTTCTAACGAACTAAATAAATCAGCCCCCCAGTGGTCATTTTTAGAACCTTTTTAAAAAAAATGAAAAAATAGGTCGGTATACAAAACACGTCTTTTTTTTAAAAATAACTGAATAAAAAATTTCTATATTTAAAACCCACAGATTTGTTTAAAAGGTCCTAAAACTAATTCAAACAAATTTTTTAAAAAAATTTTATTTTTTTTCCCTCTCAACAACAAATATGGCTGCCGCCTGTGCCCAAAAAAATGCATTGACAGAAAATACTGATAATTTTTTTATGACCAACCCAAAAAACCTTACAGACCAAAAAACCCAGTTCACAACTGGCAAAAGAGTTTTTTGAAACGCAGTTGCCTTCTCAAAATATCTAAATGTAAAAACTTTTAAAAAAGCTGCCAAATCAGTTTGGAATACAACTTCCCCAGCAGAATTAATGTTATGGGTGCCAGTGGGGGGGTAGGGAGAAAGGAAAACCGGGAAGGAAAGAGGGACAGAAAGAGATACCGACCAAAAATTTTAACGAAACAAAAACAAAAGTTAGATGTATTTTCCTGAAATACTTACATTGCCCTTGGGAAAGGTTTTTTTTTCAAACGATTGGGTTTTTCTAGTTTTCATGCTAAGGGAAAGCATGAAAAGAAAGCACGAGAATTATTTATGGGTGGAAAATGTTGTTGTTTATGCACAAAATTTCACAGGTAATTTGTCTCCTGGAAAAGTCACTTTCAAAAGGGAAAACCAGATTGAAAAGGAGGGTATGAATTCTTTACCATCAGAACGTTGTAAAAAAAAAAAAAATTTAGAAATATTAGTAAAGAGGCCCGTTTCAAACAAGTTGAAGCATGATCCATATCAAGTTGACTATGCAAAAAAGTAACTTGCAGTACGCTGATCAGGGAAAGTTTTAAAATTCTAACTTTTAAAAAGAATTGTTTGTTTTTAGAGAGAGAGAAGAGAGAGAGAGAGAGAGAGAGAGAGAGAGAGAGAAAGAAACAGACAGACAGAAAAAAGACCAAAACAGACAGAGGAGACAGAGAGAGAGAAAATTAATTTTTTTTTCTTTTAACAGAAACATAGTAGGACTAATCATTGTTTCCGATTTTTTTTTTTTGTTTTTGTTTTTTACCCTTTACTTTTTC
>JAMYXO010008991.1:0-10229 GCA_033310375.1 Conus canariensis
CCTTTCCCAGCACGGGGGGTTCGTGCTTTGGGCCAACCCTTCCCAGCACTGGGGTTCTGTGGGTTTGTCCTGGGGGGGGTATCCTAGCACTGGTGTTTTTTAGGCTGGGCCTTACCTCCCAGCACTGGGGGTTCTGTTCTTTGTTCCAACCTCCTAGCAACTGGTGGTTTCTGTGGCTTTGTCCCTTTACCTCTTTTAAATGGTTTGGGGTTGTCCTTTACCTCTTTTTACTGGTTTTCTGTTTGGGTTTGGGCCTTACCCCCCTAGCACTGGGTGTTCTGTGGCTTTTGCCTTTACCCCCCCTAGCACCCGGTTTTCTGGGGGGTTTTTGGGCCTTACCTCCTAGCACTGGTGGGCGTGGCTTTGTCCTTTTCCCCCTAGCACTGTGTTTCAGTGGGGTTTTTTCCTTTATCCTAGCAAACCGGGGTTCTGGGTGCTTTGGGGCCTTACCTCCTAGCAAATGGTGTTTTGGGCTTTTGTTTCCCAACCTCCTAGCACTGGTGGGTTTTGTGGGTTTTTTTCCTTTTCCCTCCTAGGGACTGGTTTTTTCTGTGGGTTTGGTCCTTTACCTCCTTTGGGACGAGGTTTTTCTGTCCTTTTTTCCTTACCTGCCCCAAACACTGGGGTGTTCTGTGGCTTTTGTCCCCAAACCTCCTACCCCTGGGTGGGCCCCCGGGGGCTTTGTCCTTTCCCCCCAAATGGGTTATAAGGGGTCGGGGGAAGACGGGGAAAGCGTCAAAAAAGGGGGAAGGGGGGGTGGGGGCTGTTCCCCCTATCACCTTTTGGGACCCCAGGTAGTAAATTTTTTTTTAGGTTTTGCCCAAATGGGGAGGGGGAAAAGTTAACCGCTTTTCGAAATTTTTTGAATGGGGAGAAACATTTCCCGCGTGTCCCCTTGACGGGGGAAAATTTTACGTTTTTTTTCCAAGTTTGTTCCTTTTTGTTGGTCACACGGGAACAGACCCCTGAAAAGTTACAGTGTGGGTAGATAAATAGGGGGGTTTTGAAAAGAAAACGTGACACGACACGACGACGAAAAGAAAGACGTTTAAAAAACGACAGCAAGAAGAAGAAGAACAACCCCAAAAACAACCTCCTACCCCAAAAAATGGTGACGAAAGGTGTTGAAAGAAAGATATGGAAAAATAAAGAAGAAAAGAAGAAGAGGAAAAGAAAAAAAATGATAATAATGAAAAAAATAACAACAAAAAACAGTTGTTTTTACATTGTTTTTAACAACACCTTCACTTTTTAAACCCCCCCCCCACAATTAATGGGGTTATAGTAAGAAATATTGAACTAACGAAACTCGGGAATGCCCAAAAAAGGGCTGGACTAGAAAAAACAAGCTTAGGGGCAAATTTGGACATCGGGAAAACGTGGACTTTTCCGGCGACGGGTTTCCCGTCACGGGGCCTGGAAAAGGAAGGGTCTGTGTTTCACACACTGAGCTTTTTTTACACCGGTAAATTGGGGTTTAAACCGGGCGATTTGACCAGGGACAGACAAGCACATTATCCCCCCCTCTCATCCCCACGGCCCTTCAGAAAGGACTTTCTTCTTGTGCTATCACTTTTAAAAGGCCTAATTCCCCCCCTTTTTTATTCCCCCCTGGGTTCAACACAGAGTCCCCTCCTAGGTCAATTTGCCCACCGATTGAGCGAGTGTTTAAACAAAACCATACCTGGGAAACCCTTTGTGAGTTTTGTCTTTTAAAAGCAAGATGAATTCCCTTCCAAAGGCTTTTGTGTTCTCAGAAAGGAAAAAAATTTTACTTTGCGGAATTAAAATCTGAGGGTGACCAGAGGGCCGCAGATTGGGAGGGGCAAAAGTCAGAGCAATTTGGGAAAGGCTGGGTACGGATTTAAAACAGAAATGACAAAACATGTGATTTGGTTTAACAAATTTGGGGGAATTTTTCAACACAGTTTGGGGCTGATTTTTTTCTCTTTGGGGGCTGGGGTACAAAGTTAAGTCCCTAAACGGCAAGTTTTGTTTTCCTTTTATCAAGGGGTCTTTTACCTCCAGATCCATCAGAGGACTGCCAAACTTTAGGTGGGACTGACAGAAGGTTTTTCCCCCGGGTTTTTACTGTGGGGAGGGGGCGCTGCCCTTACTACCAACCAAAGATGCAAGAGCATACAAGGGACCTCTACGAAAGTGCAAACAAAAAAAAACACCATTAATAAAAGTTTCCCCAAATTTTTTCTTTTTAGCACAAACCCGTGATGGAAAAAAATTTCAAACGTTGCTGGGGACGACAGGGAAAAATGTAATGGAAATAGTTTTCCCCCGGGTTTCGAATTTGGGGACAGGGAAAACTTTTCATGGAAATAGTTTTCCAAACCCTTCTGTGGCAAAATTGAAAGGGAAACAGGAGAGCGCAAAACCGCCCCCTCAAAAGGTAAACGTCAGGGCTGTCCCCTTTATCTTTATGCTTTTCGATGTCAATTTTGTTCCCCCCAAGCGGCGTTGGGGAAATTGGGCCAGAGTTTTAAAACCTGACGTTTCTGTAAAAGAAACCCTGCATCTACCATTTGTATGGATTCCGCAAATGGATCTTACCAACATGATAAGGGTTCGGGCCTGACTTCCTTAAAGACAAAGGGAAGAAAACAGAAGAGGATGCTTCTGCCGGGTGGGTGCTGCTGCTTTTATAAGAGAGGATTTTTATTATGATGGGTGGGGGGGGGGCGATATGATGGTTTATGATGAGAAAGAGATGAATTACAGAATAAAGGGGAGATGGAAAAGGGAAATTTTCCTTCATCTACGGTTTGGGAAAAAGTTTCAAATTTTTGAAATTTTGCATATTCCTTCCCATTGGGCCCTGGGGCCTTGACGGGGGGTTTTTAACTCTTGGCCAGAGGAGTGTGAAATTGAAAGAAAAAACAGTTGATAGTTTTTTTAAAACTTGGGTATTCCGGCACAACTATACACACAACGGAGGGATTGCTTCAAACCAATTTGGGGATCACAAAGCCTTACGGGGGGTACGCAAACGCAAGTTATGGTACCACCTATTTAAAGCAACCGACCAAAAGCGAGAAGGAAATCTTTGTTTGTCAGTGCGTATTTGTTGTTTTTTTTTTAAAAATGTTCGGCCCACCCGTGCATTTATTAAGCAACAAGAATTTTTTTCTTGCATATTAAAGCTTTTTACCCTATGCATGTTTAGCCATCATTTATGTATTCGCGCGCTGATCATGTTTTCCCTTTGCTTTACATTTTTTTTTTATTTTTTTTTTTTTTTTATAATTTTTTTTGACAGTCGGGGCGGTCCATGTGTCACTGCCGTTTTGGGAGCATCCCTGTTGAGGAAAGCGAAACCACCTTTTCCCTCATTCCCGACCTTTTTTCCCCTTGGCTAGTTAGCTCCATAATTCCCCCGGGTCATGGCCTCGGTGACCCCAACATCCCCCACCCCCGGGTCCACTGCACTATTTCCCCACAAGGTCTTTCCAGTTTTAATTTTTTTTGTTCTTATCCCGGCCTTTTTGGGTTGGTGTTTGGGTTGGTTTGGGTGTGTGTGTTGTGGTGGGGGGTTTGGTGGGGGTTGGGGGGGTGGGGGGTGGGTGTGGGGTTGGGGTGTGTTTTGTTTTGGGGTTGTGGGGGCGCGCGCGCGCTGCGTTCGTGTGTGTCGAAATATGCATGCTACAGTATGCTAGGTTGTGTGCGTGTACCCGTGTGTGTTTTCTCTCTCTCCCCCCTTTCTCCCCCCCCTTCTCTCTCCCTCTCGGGCGTGCGTGCGTGCTGCGGTGTGTGTGGTGTGGTGTGTGTGGTGTGGTGGTGTTTGTGGTGTTTTGTGTGCTGAAGCACTGAAATTCCGTGATTGCTAAAGCCGAAGATCATGCATTATCTGGCCTTATGAGGTAATTATCAACGATGGAAAAAAGGGTTTTCATCCCAACACCAACCCAGCCAAAAACTCTTGTAAAAATCGGTTCACAAACAAGTTAAAATCTGGTTTTAAATTAGTGGAGGAAGGGGAGGGGGAGCATACGCTGTTAGTTCATGTAGGTTTTGCCCCTACACCCCACCTCAGTAATACACAGACGGGGTTACCCCCTTTTGAAATGGGTAAAAGGGAAAACCCCAAAACTCTACGCTGCTCACCGAAAAAATACAACGACACGTTAAAAATTACAAAAAAGAAAACAACAAAAAGCCACGCATTTTTGGACCAGCAAAGTTCAAACTCGGGACCTTGACCCGAAACTCGTTTCTTCCCAGAGCCAAATTGGCACTAGGGTGGGAGTGTTTAAATGGGGTTTAAGTTTTAAATGGTTAGTGCTTTTGACAAATCTGACTGGAAACCAAGCACTTTGACCGAAATTTTTGGGACATCACCATGTAGGCCATCAAACGCGCGGGCACGACCCACGGGGCCAGGCAAAATGTTCTTGAAGCTGGCATGCTGTTTCTGGTGCCAATTTGTTTGAGTGTGGCCAGGTTTGTGCTTGGGGAAAAAAACGCTTCATAAAAGGGGGCGGGGAAAGGTGAGGCATCATCCAGAAGGGCGTGGCCCAGACACAGCATCGTCGGAGAATCGGGCACCATTTGTTTTTGTTCTTTTACTATTTTGCTTTCTGTTTTTTTTTTTTTTAAAATTTGATTTTTTCCAACCACTTCATGCTTTTTTATGGCTTTACCCCTAAACAAGCTCCGGGTCCTCCATTTATAACGCCATTAGGGGTCCTCAGTCACTTCTTGGAAGAAAGTCCAGAGAGAATCCATCGAATGAAAACCGTCATAGGGGTCTCACTGAAGCTGGTTTGACAAATGCCACCACTCAGTCACTACGGCATCTCCACAGCAAAATTGCTTGCTCTGACCCACTTCGAAAGACACAGCTATCTAAAACCCCTTTCCCCTCCCTCCCCTCCTCCCATCCCTCCAGACCCTTTCCGCTGCTGACGGCAAAAGATCGTTTTGCCTCAGCGGAAGCATACCCCATGGGATAGAGCCACTGCACAAGGTCTAAAAAACACGGGTCAATTACACGACGCTCCAAAGAAATGAGGGGTCCGACAACTGCCCGCTTACTCTCTTGCATGTTTTTTTCCCATTTAAGAGAACTTTACACGTGTGTCGCAAGTGGGAATGGCTAGCTTAATGCAAAACATTAACCTCGCATCAGATATTGCACCCCAAAAGCGAGCGCGCCCCGACGCGCGCCCTGGCCCCCCAAAACAACAAACACACACACACCAAAACACACACACCCCCCGCCGGGCCCCCACATACTGCAACACACAAACACGCGCGCGCATACACACATACAAACACACCCACACGCACGCACGGCACGCCGCACACACCCGCACAAAACACACACACACACACACACCACACACACGCACGGGACGCATACCCGCGCGGCATACACACACACGCACACACACACACACACACACACACAACACACAAAACACCCCCCACAAGCCGCGCTCACACACATGTACAAGCAGGGGAACCTGCTGCACACCCTTTCATATTGTGTTTTTTGGTAGGTAGTGTAGGGCAGTCATCTTTTCGCCTTTTTTCTGGGAAAGGGGGATCCCTATTTTTCCCCATTATGGAGTGGATTGGACGCTACCAATCTCCCCTCTCTCTCTTTCTCTCTTCTCTCTCTCCCCCCCCCCCCTCTTCTCCCCCCCCCCCCCCCCACAAAACACACACACACAACACACCCAACACACACACACACACACACAACCCGGGCACGCACGCGCGGCGGGGGCGCGCGCCAAAACACACCTTTCTCTGCTGAGAACCCCATGATACCAGAGGCAACACATAATGATCAAATGTGCACAGCTGGACCCATTCGCACAGATGATCATTCTGTAAAATCAGGGAAATAACCAACCAATACAGGGGAATCACCGCCGTCCAACCATACCTGGGGCTGTTCGAAAGTCGGCATTATCCAAGAGGGTGATCGAGCCAGATGATCTTTTTTTCACCCCCTCCACCCACAACCACCCCTCCACCCCACTGCCCCTCCTTTGCACCCCTCCCCCCCCCCCCCCCTTGTCATCCCCCTCCACCCCCGCCCCACTTTTCCCGAAGCCGGGCTCACATCGTCAATACCGCCTCCCTGTTTCCTGCAAGTGCCATCCATTGGGGAGTTAAAACCCCACCACGGACATTTTTAAGGGGGCGTTGTTCCGAAGTTGTGAGCCCGGAGGGGCTGGTCGAGTCAAGCCTGAAATATGAAAGGGCCACTTTCACCCGCCTCCCCGCCCTCCCTTCCCCCAGCGCCTCACTCCTGCCTCCTTTTTCTCCAGATCTGTGTAATACTTTCGTTTGTGTCGTTTTTTCTTTCACTTGCACGCCCTTTGGGGGAAGACAATCCAACACAGCTTTTTCCGGGAGCGGACCCGGGATCTGGAAAAGGGGTTTTTTTTTTTTTCCAGAACTTTCTTTAACTACATACAACCCGGACGACACATACTTAAGTCCACGTGCTGCTTAACGAATGAAAATGAGGAAAGCGATGGGTCGCGAAATAGATAACCCTGCTTTGTCATTCTTTGACGTTGTATTAAAGCGTTTAATGTGCCCTTTATTTTCTGCCACGTGATCTCTTCTATGGAATACGTCATTGTTGACGTTTTGAAAATCAATGTGCCTGGCACGGTACGGTGCGCGTCCGTCATTTTTTGTGCTGGAGGAGGGGGGAGGAGAAGTGCATGTGTCTTGTAGGTGATATTGGTGTATCCATGTGGGCGTGCACGTGTGTGTGTGTGTGTGTGTGGTGTGGTGTGGGTAGAGAAGAGAGAGAGACACACCAACGCGTGTTTTGTCTGCCACCCACTCAGTCTGGTGTTCTGTTCAGCTTTCTGTAAAGAAAATAACATTGGGAGACTTGTTTTGTCCAAGTCGTTTACACATTACAGATTTTTATATCAATTTTTGACTGCCCTCTGTCTTGAAGTGAATGGCGCTAAGAACAAGATTGTTTATCCAGCCACAGATAAAACCTTGGAACTTGAGGCAAAAAAAGGTATGAGCAATGAATTAAGAGTTCGGGACAACGAACAAAAGAAGATGAGCCTGCGCTGGTCCCGACAAGGCAACGGCAAATCTTCATGCCCCTACATTCCCCGGCCCAGCCTCTCACATGTCGTTAAAACACGCTGTTTTGAAGTTTAACTCAATTACGCAAATTGAAAGCAAACAAATAAACAACTGAACAACAAACAAACAAACAAAACAACGATACCAAACATACGTGCGGTGCAACACACAAAACACACCCACACACACACACACAACACACACACACACACACACACACCCCACACCACACACACACACACACACAACACACACACACACACACACACACCCCACAGAAAGAGGGAGACGCGTTTTTTGTGACAAAAATTGCGTATCTTTCAGCTCATTAAAGAGCCTTGTTAAAGAAGTGTAGGCAAATGATGACTTGACATGAAAGACTGTTTTGGAAACTGGCTTGTCTTTGAAAAGCTTTATATCATGATTACGATAGGAAAGCTTTATATCAGATTCGATAGAAAGCTTTATTGGGAAATTACAAAAGGAGGGGGGGTAAAGGGGGGGGTGTGGTTCTTTTATTCCTTTTGTTTTCTTACTGTCTGTTCCGCTTTATAACTTTCTTAATGCATTTTCAGAGAGAGAAAAGAGAAAAGAAAGGGCGCGGGGTTGGGGAAGGAGAGAAGGATAAGATTTCCCCTAAGTGAGACGCACTAAATGAAATCAAGGATGCCTCCCTGCAGAATTGTCCCCGATTTTTTCCCCAAAGTGTCAGGTGAGGATAACGCATGACAGGCATTTTTTTCGTCCTTTCTTTTTTTCAATCGTTTTATTACAATTTACTTGCGTATTTATTTTTCTTCCGCTGGTTCTGTTCTCCTGTGGATTTATTCACAGTCACCTTTAGGTCTTCTCAGATAAACAATGTTCAAAAACTGGTTCTGTCCCCAGGGTGCAGGGAGATATCAGATCAGGAAAGTTAAGGGCAGCTCGCCAGAGGGTCCCTGCGCTGCCATGAGTCACTTGGGGGTGTCTAAATTTTATTTCTCGATTTCCTACATTACCGTGGATACACGGATTACTTTGGGTATTAAAAAACTCGCGTGATTTTTTTTTTCTTCGTTGTTTTGTAAATTTGGTGCTTTAATCTCATTGAAAACGATGCTTTAAAAATTGGGACACAATCGGGAATCAAAACCAGTCTTATTTTCTGAAAAAAGGGAAAAGGTCCAGGGGGAAAAGGGGCAAAATACGTGGAAAAGAAGCGTGGGGACGGAGGATGGCGTAGAGTGGAAGATTAGAAGATTTTGCGAAGACAGGGGGCGAGGAGGGTTTTAAAGCGAACTGAATCTACGTGCGCCATTTACGTAAACAACCCCCCTCCCCCCCCTCCCCCCCCCCCCCCCCCCCCCACACACAACTTTAGGTCCATTCTTTGCTCATGTTTTCCAGTTTAAAACCCGAAAAAAAAAGAAAAACTTATTGCTTGGAGCACAAGGCGGGCATTCCTTGTTTAAATTTGCTGTCTGTTTTGTTTGTTTTTTTTTTCTGTAGTGTTTTTATGACTTGGTTTTTTGATGAAATTCGGGGTACAAACAAGAGACCCACCAGCCCAAAAGGGACAGTTGTATTTTTTAGTTGCTTGTTTTTGTATTTCGGGGCGATTAAAAAAAACCGTTTCCCGTTCCTGAGGGTTTTAAAAAAAGAGAGGAAAAGTGAGGAAAAGAGGAGAGAGGAAAAGAGGGAGAGATTTTTAGTTTCATCAAGGAGGGGTCACGCTACTGACTAGTCCATAACGCTACAAACCACATCCCTAAGTTTTTGACCACCTGTGCATATTTTAGGCTGGGTGATAAATGAATTAATAACTAAGATGAGAGAATTTAAAAAAATCGTAGCCACAAAAAGAGAGGAGAGAGAAGAGAGAGAAGAAGAGAGAGGGATGTGGTTTTTTTTGGGGGGTTTTGTTTGATGGGCAAAGAAGGGAGACAGAACAGATAGAGGGATGGCGTGGGGAGGGGAAAGGGGAAAAAAATTCACACAGTTTACAAAAAGAGAGAGAGAGAGAGGAGAGAGAGGAAAAGGGGACAAAAAACATTTAACTCCTTTTAAAAAAAGTGTGGTGTGGGTGTGGTGTGGGGTTGTGTTGGTGTGTGTGTGGTGTGGAATTTAAAAAAAATATTGTCACAAAGGGCAACAGCTTCAAATGAAAAGTCGTTTCATTGAAGTACTGGATCATGACATTTGGAATGCAGATTTTCTGGCCACATTTTAAGGACTTTTCATCGGGCACCAATACTGGGGCAAACCCATGTAAATACGACAAGTCTTGAACATTTTTTTACATAAACATCACAACACAAACAAATCTCTAAAAAACAAACGTTTCACTATCCGAAATTATTTTCAGGACTTTAAAAAAAGTATCCATTAAAAATGGCTGCAACTTCAAAAAATGATTTTTTACTTTTAACCGGTACATCCTGGGAAAATTTTATTATTTCAAATTTAAAAAGTATTTTTTCCCCTTTTCAGCGGGCTCAATTTTAAAGTATTTCCCCTTTGTTTTATTAGTTTTTTTCCCACTCTGCTAGTCTTATTTTCAAATGTAAGTATATTTACTCTTTTTAGCAAATAACGTTTTCATAGATGTCTTTTAATTTACAAGTTCAGTTTGGCCGTTCCTTTGTCAACACGGCTGAACATTCGTTTGCCAAAAGATTTTTTTTTTTCTCAATTCCAGAAGTTTTTAAATTGTTTTTTTCCCCCTTTTGACGGCCGTTTTTGGGAACGTTTAATTCGTTCTTCCGCTTCATTTGACTAATCTCACTTACTCACTTCGTTCATCAAAACTACATTTCAAGACACAAACCCTGTTTTCGTCTGTTATATTATCATTTTAAAACATAATTAAAATTTTTCATTATTATTTTTCATCTCACATCATCATTTTTCTATTCATTTTTTTTCAAAATTTGATATTTTGTTTTCCCTTTCCTTTTTTCCGCCCTTTATTCTTTTACTTTAACGAACATGAAAATTTTTTCCTTTCCATTCTTTTTTCCCCTAAAACAAACAAAAATTATAGCGACATGAAACAGCGTATTAACGGATTATTTCATAGTTTTTTCAGTTCATTCACTTCAAAACAGAGCTGACTGAACGATTTTATAGTTTTTTCCCTACCCCTTTTTTTTTTTCTTCAG
>JAMYXO010000897.1:0-2500 GCA_033310375.1 Conus canariensis
CCCAAAAGAACACAAACTGTCCAAAATATTCAACAAAAACACCATTAAACTGTCATACTCATGTATGCCCAACCTCAAAAACATGATTGATTCATCTAACAAAATGAAAAGCAACATAAAAGAGAAGGGTGCCGAAAGGACATCTTGCAACTGCACTAAAAAAGAACAGTGCCCCCTGAGCAATAAATGTCTTCACAGCAACATTGTATACCAAGCTACGGTAACATCAGAAAATGAAGAAGAAACATATGTAGGGATTACTGAAAACACTTTCAAAACCAGATACGCAAACCACAAACAGTCACTCAAAAATGAAAAATACAAAAATCAAACAGAGCTGAGCAAATACATCTGGAGACTCAAAGATAAAAAAATAGACTACAACATATCATGGAAAATCATAAAAAGAGCAACACCATACAACAATATTTCAAAAAGATGCAATCTATGCTCCACAGAAAAATGGTTAATATTATGCAAACCACACTTAGCAACTCTGAACACAAAAGTAGAAATTGTAAACAATTGCAGGCACAAGTGGAAATCTTTGCTAGCACATTCCACCTGAACAGGCCCCAATAAGAACCACAGGCCGCACGTGCAGCAAATGAGATCCGCCTGCACACACAGAGTTGAAATCAAGTCCCGCACGCCATAAAAGATCGTTGGCGTGCCCCAAAAGACATCCTGAAGATAGCAACGCTAGAAACAAGCTTGTAGATTTTACCACTTCATTTTAAAAATATTTTTAACAGATGTTGCTCCCCAAGGGGTTGAGCACCTTCAGATTTTTTAAGAACTTTTTTATATTGTTCATAATAATCGCTCCTCAAGTTGAGCACTGTGGTCTGACAAAATCTGAAATGGAGAAAATCAACTTTAGGCAATCTACTAAAAACATACCATTTTCAAACCCACAAACTTACACTAAAAAACTGATAGAACAAACCGAGAAATTTGTGCGCAACATGAGATGGAAGGCGTTCTTCTTCCTAAACCCAAATGCAAAGAATGAAGACAAAAATACATATGGATTCAAATCATGGCGATCACCTCCGACAATAGATGAAATGAAACCTTTTGAAGACAAAATGAAGGGACTGATAGCCAATATTAAATTCAAAAAATCAAATAACAACTTTCAAACATCACTAGCAAATGATATAAAACAAATCCAAAATGATAAAAAGATATTCGTAAAGGCTGACAAAACGAGCAATTTTTACAAAATGGAACCAAACGAATACTCTCAACTCTTGAACAAAAACATCCAGAAAAACTACAAGAAAGCTGATAAAACTACACATAGCAACATCCGCAAAAAAGAAAAAGAGCTTGCACATCGCATGGAGTTAAGTGATAGGGTAGAGACAACAGCAACAAAGGAGGCCTTCATAACACTTAAAGACCACAAGCCTAACTTCCAAAACAACCCAACATGTAGACTAATAAACCCATCTAAATCCGAACTGGGCAAAATAAGCAAGAGAATTTTGGAAAAGGCTATAGAAGATATAAAATCAAACACCGAATACAACCTTTGGAAAAACAGCTATGAAGTCATACAATGGTTTAAGAAACTCAACAAACAGAGAAATACAATGTTCATTACATTTGACATAGTAGACTTCTATCCATCCATAGATGAAGAACTGCTCAACAAAGCTTTGAAATTTGCCAACAAATACACAAATATAGCAGAGTCAGAAATGGAGATTATTTTCCACACCAAAAAAAACCTTACTCCATAGCAGAAATGAAACTTGGATTAAAAAAACGAGCAAAAACTCCACATTTGATGTAACCATGGGATCGTATGATGGTGCCGAAACATGTGAACTAGTCGGACTATTCATGCTATCCAACATCCAAAAACAACTTGGAAAACAGGCCGGTTTATACAGAGATGACGGCCTCGCTGCATTAAACAATAATCCAAGAACCATTGAAAACAAGAAAAAAGAATTATGTAAAATCTTTAAAAACCACAACTTAAAAATCACAATAGAAGCAAACAAAAAAGTAGTGAATTACCTAGACATAACATTAGACCTCAATGACCATGTGTACAAACCATACAAAAAACCCAATGACATACCAGTCTACGTAAACATCAAAAGCAACCACCCACCATCTATACTAAAAACAATACCCAATGGTATAAACAAGAGACTGTCCAACCTGTCATGCAATGAAAACGCATTCAATGATGCAGCAACAGAATATCAAGAAGCATTACAAAAAAGTGGTTACAATTACAAACTACAATACAGTCCAGACAACAACACGAACAGAATTAAGAAAAATAGGAAAAGAAAGATCATATGGTACAACCCACCATACGATGGACAAGTAAAAACAAATGTAGGAAAAGAATTCTTTAAAATCTTGGCAACATCATTCCCAAAAGAACACAAACTGTCCAAAATATTCAACAAAAACACCATTAAACTGTCATACTCATGTATGCCCAACCTCAAAAACATGATTGATTCATCTA
>JAMYXO010000897.1:17500-36186 GCA_033310375.1 Conus canariensis
TTATTGATATCCATGTTATACATCTCAAACCACATCTATCTGTCAGAAATTAAACTTCCGTCTACTTTGGTAACCTCGTCTTTCTGTTGCATACGATTATTTCATCCTCTTTAAAACTAATCAGTCCGTTCAATGATACATAAGACTTATTTGTATCCACTTGATACATCTCAAACCTCATCTATCTGTTACATAATACTTATCGCACCCACTTTAGAAATCTCATCTATCTTTTACATAATGTGTATTTGCCGCCACTCTAGAAGCGTCATCTATCTGTGACATAATATTTATTGTATCCACTTCAGAAACGTCATCTATCTGTTACATGATACTTAGTACACCCACTTTAGAAATCTCATTTATCTGTTACATACTGTGTGTTTGCATCCACTTTAGAAACCTCATCTATCTGTAACATATTACTTATTGTATCCACTTTGGAATCGTTATCTATCTGTTACAAACTACTTATTGTATCCACTTTAGAAACGTCATCTATCTGTTACATATTACTTATTGCATCGACTTTAGAAGCCTCATCTATCTGCTACATATTACTTATTTTGTCCACTATAGAAGCCTCAACTATCTGTTACGTATTACTTATTACATCCACTCTAGAAACGTCATCCATCTGTTACATATTACTTATTGTATCCACTTTAGAAACCTCATCTACCTGTTACATATTACTTATTGCATCTACTTTAGAAACGTCATCTATCTGTTACATATTACTTATTGCATCTACTTTAGAAACCTCATCTATCTGTTACATATTACTTATTGCATCTACTTTAGAAACCTCATCTATCTGTTACATATTACTTATTGCATCCACTTTAGAAACCTCATCTATCTGTTACATATTACTTATTGCATCCATTTTAGAAACCTCATCTACCTGTTACATATTACTTATTGCATCTACTTTAGAAACGTCATCTATCTGTTACATATTACGTATTGCATTCACTTTAGAAACCTCATCTATCTGTTACATATTACTCGTTGTATCCACTTTCGAAACGTCATCTGCCTGTTACATAATACATATTGTATCCACTTTAGAAATCTCATCTATCTGAAACACAATACTTATTGTGTCAACTTTAGAAATCGCATATATCTGTTGCATATAAATATTTTGATCCTTTTTAGAAATCTTCTCCATCTGTTATATATATATATATATATATATATTTGTATCCACTTTAGAAATGTAATACATCTGTTACATTGTTCTTATTTAATACTCTTTACGAAACCCATGTATCTCTCACATAACACACTTGTATCCACTTTAGAAACTTCATCTATGTGGTTCATAATACATATTTGTTTTCCCTGTAGGTTCCTGACTCTGAGTGTCTGGTCATCACACTGTGCCCCATACGTTGGTTTCAGACAGGATCATGGCCAGCAACCAGCCTCAGGTATGTGTGTTGTTGTTGTTGTTGCTGCTGTTGTTGTTGTTGTTGCTCCTCATCTTTATCATCATCATCATCATCATCGTCATCATCATCATCATCTTCCTCTTCTTCTTCTTCTTCTTCTTCTTCTTGTGTTGTAGTATGAAGGGGGACATCCCGTAATCACTACGTGTCAATATCACTAACGGGCTAAAGCTCTACGGAACACTCATCTACATATCCAAACGACTAGTACCCGATATCTCTACAGTGTCATTCGCAAGACGATTTCCCTTCATAACTTGTAGCTATACAACTATTTATGATTACCACTACGATTTCCAGGCACCGTCTTTATCGCTACGTCTCTATGTCACTCTATATCACTACGATTAAAAAAAAAATCGGAAATGAAATGAGGCAGGGAACAGTAAACGATTAACAGTAAACAAGTTGGGTATTTTTTGCTCCCATAAGAAAACCTAACACAGAGTAACTTTTATTCAAGACTGGCACAGCCTTTTAAACTTGAATAAAGTCAGACAAATACATAGACGAACAATCTAATAGTGGGGGAAAAAACAAGCGCAGGCCAACAACTGAACTATCTTCATAGTAATGACTTGGCAAAGATTTGGGTGGATCCTCAAGCGTAGGCTCAAAGATTGTCCCCTTTATTTTATACTGTTTGCATAATGTCTTTAGTTTTTCAGCAACTTTTTTCCTCCCCACACTTTCGTTTGGTTTCATTTACTACTCTTCGCTGGCTGCTTTGGGGGTGCTATTGGATTCTTTTTTGCACTCTTGGTGGTGAGAACACCACAGTATTATGGACTGTGGTGTGTCTCTATTTGACGCCAGGAGCGCAGACACAACCAGCCGTGTCTCCCTGATGAGTCCGACCCAGCGGACGAAAGGCCTCGGAGCAGGCAATACAAATATATCTGCCTTCAAAAGGGATTGCGATGGTTCCCTTATGCAGCTAGTGAAGAGTTTTCATATCTGTAACATATTTTCTTAATTTCATGTTCCCACTTTCTCCATCTTCAAATTCCGCCCCCCCCCCCCCCCCCCCCCCCCCCCCTCCTTAAGTCCAAATCTTTGCCAAGTCATTACTATGAAGATAGTTCAGTTGTTGGCCTGCGCTTGTTTTTTCCCCCACTATTAGATTGTTCGTCTATGTATTTGTCCGACTTTATTCAAGTTTAAAAGGCTGTGCCAGTCTTGAATAAAAGTTACTCTGTGTTAGGTTTTCTTATGGGAGCAAAAAATACCCAACTTGTTTACGATTTTTAAAAAAATGGAACGAATTACGAAAGAATGTCAGTGTGTGTGTGTTAGGTCTTCAATTTAACGTCTATACACATTGTGATATTAGACGAACCTAATCTATAAGAATAACATTAACAGCAACAGCAAAAAATGGATAACTAACTATAAAACATCGAAGAATAGCCGGTCATAACAAGGACTTTACTAAAACACCAGTTCCCATTTTACAAAACAGAAAAAATAGGATGCAATGAAACAGCAATTTTACACATTAGTGATAAATCGGTTACAACTGTATCCAGAGAACAATTATGTAGAGGTGTTAGATGAGGTTTTAATTGCTTGTAGTGGAAAAGTATGTGGGAATTTGTTATCATTTCACCACGAAGGCATGTTATATTTTTGCAAAACTTTGTCTTAAAAGCGTTTAGTTTGATCTTATATATTAGCGAAATTATGATCCGAGAAAACGGCAAACTACATTGATAAAAAGAATGAAGTGTGTCAAAGTTTAACAGCTGTTTTATGCGTGTATCATGTGTGTGTGTGTGTGTGTGTGTGTGAGTGTGTGCGTGCGTGTGCGCGCGCGCGCGCGTGTGTGTGTGTGTGTATGTGTGTGTGTGTGTCTGTGTGTGTGCATGCGTGCGTGCGTGCGTGCGTGTGTGTGTATGTGTGTGTGTGTGCGTGCGTGCGTGCGTGCGTGTGTGTGTGTGTGTATGTGTGTGTGTGTGTGCGCGCGCGCGTGCGCGCGCGTGCGCAATGTCTGTCAATGTCTCTTTCTTTCTTTCTCTCTCTCTCTCGCTCTCGCTCTCTCTCGCTCTCGCTCTCTCTCTCTCTCTCGCTCTCTCTCTCACTCTCTCGCTCTCTCTCTCTCTCGCTCTCTCTCTCTCTCTCTCTCTCTCTCTCTCTCTCTCTCTCTCTCTCTCTCTCTTCCTGACATCATATAGTATACGTATTACTGGTAAAATATTAGTTCATCTCTCTCTCTCTCTCTCTCTCTCTCTCTCTCTCTCCTTTTAATTTCTTTTTGCTATTGTTGGTATTGTTTTAAGGCATGACAGATACACTTTCTTTCGACCATTCTCTCTCGTCCACCCCCATTTGTCATAACCTGCTGCGACAGCAGCCAAATAACTGACATTTACTATATATAAACGCTCTCTCTCTCTCTCTCTCTCTCTCTCTCTCTCTCTCCTTTTAATTTCTTTTTTTGTTATTGTTGGTATTGTTTTAAGGCATGACAGATACATATATATAAACTCTCTCTCTCTCTCTCTCTCTCTCTCTCTCTCTCTCTCTCTGTGAAGCGTGAAATTCACAGAATTCATTTTCCGGCCGAAAATCAATTTTCATAGTATGAAAATCGATTTTCTGTGCAAATTAAATACCAATAGGCCCAATAATCAATAACCAGGTGCAAATTACGCCAGTAATCAATAGCAGGCCCCAACAATCAATAATGGGCCGAAAATCAATTTTATATGCAAATTATTTACCAAAATCAATGTTAGGTGTAAAAATCAATAACCGGTCCCGCTAATCGATTATCAGACGTTATTTGCACCTGGTTATTGATTAATGGGCCTATTGGCCAGTAATTTGCTTATAAAATTGATTTTCATACTATGAAAATTGATTTTCGGCCGGAAAGTGAATTGTGTGCATTTCACGAAAATCGATTTTCATAGTACGAAAATCGATTTTATGTGGAAATTACTTACCAATAGACCCGATAATCAATAACCAGGTACAAATTACGCCGGAAATTAATAACCAGCCCCGATAATCAATAACGGGCCAAAAATCAATTTTATGTGCAAATTATTTACCAAAATCAATATTAGGTGTAAAAATCAATAACCGGTTCGATAATCGATTATCAGACGTTATTTGCACCTGGTTATTGATTATCGGGCCTACTGATCAACAATTTGCACATGAAAATAATTTTCATTCGATGAAAATCGATTTTCGGACGGAAAGTGAATTGTTGCATTTCACCTTTCATCTCTCTCTCTCTCTCTCTCTCTCTCTCTCTCTATCTCTCTCTCTCTCTCTCTATCTCTCTCTCATCTCTCTCTCTATCTCTCTCTCTCTCTATCTCTCTATCTCTCTCTCTCTCTCGCTCTCTCTCTCTCTCTCTCTCTCTCTCTCATTCCAATTAAGTGTCACAGAGGTCTAAATTTAAAAGTAATGCCTAGGTTTCTTTTTGTTTGTTTTGTTTGTTTTGTTTGTTTTTCTTTGTTTGTTTGTTTTGTTTTGTTTTTGTTGCTCCATATAAAATTTTCATGAATATCCCATGAATAAATATCTAATGAGGAGAGAGAGAGAGAGAGAGAGAGAGAGAGAGAGAGAGAGAGAGAGAGAGAGAGAGTCTTCGCTTAGTCATGTAGCAATAGCACTACGTATTCAAACCTCTACCTTGTTTTGGCACTACGAGAAGTAACGAAAAGTAGCTAAAAAGCGACTGCCCTCTGTCACTAATGGACATTTTTGATTACCTGTATATAGATGGCAAAAAAGGAGAAAGAAGCTCGAAGGCTGACCTGCGATCTCTATTGGCTACTGTCCTTTAGCACTACGTGGCAGTAGCTCTACATACTTTCGTGTGTTTTGTTTTCTATTTCTTTCTTTAGCACTACATGGCAATAGCTCTACATGATGAAAATGTAGAACTGCTGCACTGGCAGTGCTGATTTTGGATTGAACAGACTAGGCCTATTACTCATCATCAATTAAATACCGATACTGTTTTGAGCACAACGCCTTCTGCCCACCTTGTTGAGAGAGAGAGAGAGAGAGAGAGAGAGAGAGAGAGAGAGAGAGAGAGAGAGAGAGTTCTTAGATTATCTCTTTCTGTCTCTCTGAATCTCTCTCTGTCTCCGCATCTCTCTGTCTCCGTATCTCTCTCTCTCTCTCTCTCTCTCTCTCTCTCTAATTATCGCTGTCTCTCTGTCTTTGTCTCTCTCTAATTATCTCTTTCTGTCTCTCTTCTCTGTCTCTTTGTCTGTCTGTCTGTTTCTCTCTCTCTCTCTCTCTCTCTCTCTTCTCGATTTCTGTATTTTGTTAATTTCAATTATCATAATTTAATACAACTCGGAACTCTGAACATGTTTATTGTACTTTGGCCTCAGGCCAGGGGCTCTTGGCCATAATGCGGAGGAGGGTTTATTGTACTGTGGCCTCAGGCCAGGGGCTCTTGGCCATAATGCGGAGGAGGGTTTATTGTACTGTGGCCTCAGGCCAGGGGCTCTTGGCCATAATGCGGAGGAGGGTTTATTGTACTGTGGCCTCAGGCCAGGGGCTCTTGGCCATAATGCGGAGGAGGGTTTATTGTACTTTGGCCTTAGGCCGGGGGCTCTTGGCCATAATGCGGAGGAGGTTTATTGTACTTTGGCCTTAGGCCAGGGGCTCTTGGCCATAATGCGGAGGAGGGTTTATTGTACTGTGGCCTCAGGCCAGGGGCTCTTGGCCATAATGCGGAGGAGGGTTTATTGTACTGTGGCCTCAGGCCAGGGACTCTTGGCCATAATGCGGAGGAGGGATGGAACTAGGAAAGAAAATGATTGACAAAAAATATATTTTGACGCACTAAACCATCCACATATACTCAGGGACTCAGGAATTTTAACGTAAGGCCACCAACCCGTATAGCTGTGGAAACACGCGTGTACTGACACATTAACTAAAGAACTGTAAATGAACAACAAATTAATGAGTAACAATGACTCCTGTCACCAAATACAGAGAAAAACAAAGCAAAGCAAAGAAAGGATCAATACAATCTTGTAACATTTAAATGTATTCCGTCTCTTCTCTCGGGTTTAAAGCATAAAATATGAACATTCCAACATATCTAGTCAGGAAACAACTTAGATTCTGTAACAAGTATGACAATCCGGTCACGTACGATACAAGATCACGTACGGCACGATGTCACGTACGACACGAGGTCACGTGTGGCACGAGGACACGTACGGCACTAGGTCACAAGCGACATGTGGTCACAAGTGACACGAGGTCACGCACGGCACGTGGTCACGTACGACACGAGGTCACGTACGGCACGGTAGGTAGGTGGTGGAACATAGACCTGGGGGAACATAGACCTGGGGGAACATATGGCGCCTCCCTTAATGGGGACCTACTGACATTATCCAGTAGTGATTGCGCTACACCATCCCCATACATACGGGCCGTTGTCACTATTTTTCTTTCTTTCTGCTGTAGAGCAAACGGGCATAGCGATATAGACACGTAGTTCTAGAGAACGGGAACATGAATAGCTTTTTCGATACATGGTCAATTGTAGTGATATAGACACGTAGTCTTAAAGGGTTGTATGGTTTACGACACGTAGATCTATTGGTCGTAGGGCTAATAACTGGTAGTGCTTTAGATACGTAGTGATTGCGCTACTGCCCATGTATGCCTGCATGCATAGGTGCATGTGTATGCCTCTCTATCTGTCTCTCTGTCTCTGTCGTGTGTCTGTCTGTATGTATCTCTCTCTCTCTCTCTCTCTCTCTCTCTCTCTCTCTCTCTCTCTCTCTCTCTCTCAGTAGCTTCCTTTGCTTGGCAGCAACCAAGATGCCCTGTTTACTATTGCAGTATTTTCCAAAAACATTTCCATGAACATGCCTGTGGAGGGACTCCCATCTACCTTAGAACTGGTGCTGAACGCAGCACTTCGTGTAATGCCGCTCTCCTTTTTTTCAAAATTGAAGGCCGAGGCAATCACACTGTGATCGTTCTCAGACTGACGACTACTGCCCAACCCCCTGCCACTCCAGTTCAAAATCACTGCACTGAGTTCTGGCAGAAATGTCTGCCTCAAATGAACCGAGACAAACAAAGAGCGGAAAAACACAGACTGGACAAAGATGAAAAGGCAAATGAACCTTCACATTCATCGCCCTCTTCTGGTTTATTGTTACCCAACACGCCATGTTTGTTTTATACTACTGACAACGCCAACAATGATGAAGCTGTTTGTGCGGACACGTTTTCACATGAAAACCATTCTCCCACCCCTGCAGATATGATTCCTAGTGACACTTGTGACAGTGAGTAGACTGGCATCACAACCTCCAACGCAGAAACGCAAGCAGCGACAATCATTCATGGCGAACAGCAAGACTGGAACAAATCTTTCAGTGCAGAATCGTGTGAGGCAGAGAAGGGCATACAGGAAAACATGGATATGTGTGGGACAAATTCTGAGAGTGCGTTCCATCAAGATTGTGAAGCAAATGTATCACTGCAAACTACACTACTCTGAAACATTGGCTTGGAAATCCTGGCATGTCTGAGCACTGTATACGTTGGAGGTATTACTTTGAATGAGCCCCTCGCAGCTCTTTGGATGTTTTGGGAGCTACGCGCTTTGGATTGTCAGTAGAGACAAGAGTTGTGGCCATAAGGAACGCTGTCATTGGGACAGAATGCCTCCTGTCAAAAGAAATTCTGATTTGGAATAGTTAGAAATTTAATGAGATGATTTTTCTCATAGAAAAAAAAATCTGTTCATCTATCTCTCCCGCTCCCTCCCTCCCTCCTTCCCTCCTTCCCTCCCTCCCTCCCTCTCTCTCTCTCTCTCTCTCTCTATATATATATATATATATATACTAGCCGGTGTACCCGGCTTTGCTCGGGTATATCTGTACAATAATTGTCTGGCCACCCCTCTCTCTCACCACTTAAAAGACAATACAATAAAATTCAGCTTGGGTTTCTTTCGTTTTTCCCATGCCGAACCAATTGCCCCAGCCTCCTCCTATCTACTTCACCCAGTTTCTTCGGACGCCCACTCCCTTCTTGCCTCTCAATCTGTTTTCCCTCACGAATTTTTTTCCATAGATACACAGTCCATAGAGGGATGCCTGTACTTTGTGAACTTACCGATGCATTCTCAATTCCTTGATTGAAGTGCTCCAAAATGACAACTCTGTAGGGGCCGCCATAACCTAGTGGATAAGGCGCTGGACTCATGATCCAAAGGTCGTGGTTTCGAATCCCGGCTTGGTCTTGGAAATTTTCACGTGGAATGTTTCCAGCTAAAATGACCGTAGTTCACCCTGATGTCCACCCTGGCCCCGCAGGTGTCAGTCTAATGTGACGGACCAGCCGTCTACATATCCTTGATTTGGGCACGGACGTTAAATCCAACTCAAACATGACAACTCTGTGAAAAGACTGCATTTTCACGATGTATCATGTCTATTGGAGAGCCTCTGGGTAGACATTTCTGGTCTCCCTGTTTGGCGCAAGTATAGTCAGTGTTTCTGCGTTTCCAGTTCGTGATGCTGCAACGTAGAACATTCCATGTGTAAAACACGGAACGGTCAGGTCTGCCCCAAGGGATGAAAATGTCGGACCCTGGCTCTTGATGATTGTCAGAGCGAAAGCTGGTTTCATGGGAAACTGAAGCCGTCAGAACTGGAATGGCAGGGGTGAGTCCATGGGTTCCGGAGGAATTCTGGGGAGCAGCACCGGTTCACCTTTGTGGGGGCCACATGATATTTTCGCTTCTACAACGTTCCTGTGCAGTCTGGTGAAGACATATCGGGTGCCATTGATCACCTTTGGCGGGTCCAGTGAGCGGAGAATGATAATAGGGACTCCAGATTTCAGCAACAGTTCATGTGGTGGAAGTCCAGAAATCTCAATGGAGTTCAGGAGTTCTTGTGGATAAAGGACTGCCTCATCATCATTCTTGGCCGTGTCAACAGATCTGTACAGAGTTTCCTCTCCAGAGTAGTCAGCTACGATTTTTCTGTTCAGCCTGTTGACAGTCTCGTTCAGGGAGGAGATTATGGCCCTTTCCGCTAACCAGTCTGAGTCTGCACAGTGAGCATGAAGATCCAGGTAGACTGCTTCTATCAGATCCTCCTGGCTATCAGACAGGCGTTGACAATGTTGGCTCTGGTGCCATTGAGGACGACAGGGAGGATCTGCCTGAAGTCCCCACAGAACAGCGTTGGGATGCCTCCCATTGGCCTGTGCACTTGGGTGATGTCCTGCAGCGTAGAGTCCATGGCCTCGTAGACAGCTTTGTGGGTCATGGGAGCTTCATCAATTATGACGGTTGCAGCCTCTTTGATGACTTTGGCCAACGTTGACCCACGCTTGACAGAGCAGGTTGGCGTTTCTTGCTTGTCGGCATCCAGAGGGACCTTGAAAATGCTATTTACTGTCCGCCCACCCGGCAAAAGAGTAGCGGCAATGACACTGGAAGCAGTGGCTAGCACTATTTTGCCTGTGGAGCGGATCCTGTTCAGGATAAGATTCAGGATGGTCTTTCCTGTCCCTCATGGAGCATCAAGGAACATTATGTTGCTGCTTGCTGTGGGATCCTGCCTCTGTTCAACCATGGTCATAAAGCTGTCGTACACGTCTCTCTGGTCAGCTGTCAGCTTCTTCAGCTGGTCATCAGCTGCTGCCCGGAGTGCAGTAGTGTCGTAATTGGTCTCGCGGTAGTATTCTCGAGGCAGTTTGTTGTTGTGTGACTGTTGGCATCCCATACTCCTCTGTAGACTTGCCTCCAAGAAGGAAGAGTTTGTGCTGAATCACAGTAAGAGCTTGGTTGTAGATGGCATCTGTGTACTGCGCTTCATCATAGACATCTCTTCGGACATGGAAGAGGAAATCTTCAGCAAGATGGTCTCTGAAGAGGTTCCACAGGTTGCCTGGGTTACTGGGGTTGAAAGCCACCAGGATAATACAGAAGTCACGCAGCAGTTGGGGTCTCTGAGAGATGGAGGCTTCCTCCAGGGCAAGTTGTAGAAGGCGGTCATCTTCTAGGAGTCCAAGAGCATTGCAAGCATCTCGAAAAATGTTGTGGACATAGCCGTTGACAATCTTCAGCTCCTCGTACGAACGGGATCCTTTCATAACATTGAGTAGAAGCCTCAAGAAGTAGCACTCTCCCTGGCGAGGACTGATACTGTACAATCGCCGGATTGCAGTGCCCCTTTGTCGTTTCTTCCACATATTGTGAGTGGACATCAATTTGAAGTGCTCAGGGACTTCCACGTACTTCAGCTCTCGTGCTGTAGGGTCTTGAGAGCATAGGCTAAAGATGGCGGTAAGGGTTGCTTCTGGGGGAGAGCCTTGTGCTCTTTGCACTGCGTTGTGTGGATTGAAGTAGACCCATTGTCCATTCTCCAAATGGACAGCTGGTCTCTGCACCATGGGGTGGCGCTCATGCAGGTCAAATCCCAGGAGTCTCCAGGTCGCCTCGATGCTGCCAACGTAGCGGGCATTCTGGTACATTTGGATCTCATCAATGACTGGAGGTTGTTGAGCTGCTCCTTCACCTGCCTGAGTGGCTTGGAGTTGGAAGACGGCTTGGTCTGTGCCCTTGTGGACATACTTCAGGACGTACTTGATGAATTTTATGCTACTGCATATTTCCACATTGATGTGGCAGTTGAACTAATGTAGGAGGTAAGGGTTGTAGGGGACAACCCACTGGTTGGTGACGATGATTTCTCTCTGCCCAAGCTTCACAGTCCCAGTATGTCCTCATTCAGACCCCTCGCGTCTCCTGTACTTGGGGTAGCTGTCCTCACCCTGCTCTATGACCCTTCTTGCCTCTCAATCAATTTTACCTCACAATTTTTTTTCGTAATACGATACACAGTCGATAGAGGGATGCCTGTACTTAATGAACTTACCGATGCATTCTCAATTCCTCGATTGAAGTGCTCCAAAATGACAACTCTGTAGGGGCCGCCATAACCTAGTGGATAAGGCACTGGACTCATGATCCAAAGGTCGTGGTTTCGAATCCCGGTTTGGTCTTGGAAATTTTCACGTGGAATGTTTTCAGCTAAAATATCCATAGTTCACCCCGATATGCACCCTGGCCCCGCAGGTGTCAGGCTAATGTGACGGACCAGCCGTCTGCATATCCTTGATTTGGGCACGGACGTTAAACCCAACTCAAACATGACAACTCTGTGAAAAGATTGCATTTTCACGATGTATTATGTCTATTGGAGGGCCTCTGGGTAGACAACATTTCTGGTCTCCCTGTTTGTATAGTCAGTGTTTCTGCGCTTCCAGTTCGTGATGCTGCAACGTAGAACATTCCATGTGTAAAACACGGAACGGTCAGATCTGCCCCACGGGATGAAAATGTCTGACCATGGCTCTTGTTGACAGACAAAAATCAGACGGTATTGCAGAGCATCATAACTTCGGTGTATTTCTGAAATCCTCTGCAGACTACCATCTCTAAATTTAAAAATTAACGGTTTTTAACGGTCAATTTTAAGTTTCTGTTCATATTAGTTGTCTATCATTGATCAGCGTGTAAAACTGCACCTGTATACCAAATTTCATCAAGAAAGGTCTAAATTTAGAAAATAACGGATCTTAACGGTTTTTAACGCTCAATTTTATAGTTTCCGTTCGTGTAAGTTGTATATCATTGTTCAGCGTGTAAAACTTCATCTGTATACCGAATTTCATAAAGAACGGTCTAAATTTATATAATAACGGTTTTTAACGGTCAATTTTAAGTTTCGGTTCGTGTAAGTTGTATATCATTGTTCAGCATTGAAAACTACACCTGTATATCAAATTTCATCAAGAAAGGTCTAAATTTAGAAAATAACGCTTTTTAACGGTGATACCATCTCTAAATTTAGAAATTAACGGTTTTTAACGGTCAATTTTAAGTTTCTGTTCATATTAGTTGTCTATCATTGATCAGCGTGTAAAACTGCACCTGTATACCAAATTTCATCAAGAAAGGTCTAAATTTAGAAAATAACGGATCTTAACGGTTTTTAACGCTCAATTTTAAGTTTCCGTTCGTGTAAGTTGTATATCATTGTTCAGCGTGTAAAACTGCATCTGTATAACGAATTTCATCAGGAACGCTCTAAATTTATATAATAACGGTTTTTAACGGTCAATTTTTAAGTTTCGGTTCGTGTAAGTTGTATATCATTGTTCAGCGTGTAAAACTGCATCTGTATACCGAATTTCATCAAGAACGGTCTAAATTTATATAATAACGGTTTTTAACGGTCAATTTTAAGTTTCGGTTCGTGTAAGTTGTATATCATTGTTCAGCATTGAAAACTACACCTGTATACCAAATTTCATCAAGAAAGGTCTAAATTTAGAAAATAACGCTTTTTAACGGTGATAAATAACGGTCATAAAAACTATCGAATGACCCAATGTTATTCACAGTATGTCCTTCTAGACTCATGCCAAGTTTGGTGGCGATCCGAGGACTCCCTTTGCTGCCAACATCAGAAAAGATTGTATTTTTGATCGTTTTTAGGGGGGTACGTGTTGTTAACGGTTTTTAACGGTCATAAATAACTGTCGTAGAAACTGTCCAATGACCCTATGTTACTCGGGAGATGTCCCTCTAGGTTCGATGTACCTGTGCAATGTCACAACGGCCATTTGATGAAAAGCAGAGGAAAAAGATGTCTTTGAAACCGTTATAACAGTTTTTTAACGGTTTTTAACGGTTTTATTTCTTTAAAGATTAGCCCAAAACCATCCTCGGGTCACAACAGACATACCTGCTAAATTTCAAGAAGATCGGGTTTTAAACAGTTTCTTTGATAGGGTTTGGTGTTTTTAACGGTTTTTAACTGTTATAAATAACGTTTTTTAACTGCCAAATAACGGTTTTAATTTTAGGGAAGTAGTCCTGTACCTGTGCAATGTCACAACGGCTATTTGAAGAAAAGCAGAGGAGAAAGATGTCTTTGAAACCGTTATAACAGTTTTTTAACGGTTTTTAACGGTTTTATTTTTTTAGAGATTAGCCCAAAACCATCCTCGGGTCACAACGGACGTACCTGCCAAATTTCATGACAATCGGTTGAGCCGTTTTTCAGTCTATAGCGTACACAGACACACACACACACACACACACACAGAATTTGCCATTTATATATTAGATATATATATATACTAGCCGGTGTACCCGGCTTCGCTCGGGTATATCTGTACAATAATTTTCTGGCCACCCCTCTCTCTCACCACTTAAAAGACAATACAATAAAATTCAGCTTGGGTTTGTTTCGTTTTTCCCATGCTGAACCAATTGCCCCAGCCTCCTCCTATCTACTTCACCCAATTTCTTCGGACGCCCACTCCCTTCTTGCCTCTCAATCTGTTTTCCCTCACGAATTTTTTTCCATAGATACACAGTCCATAGAGGGATGCCTGTACTTTGTGAACTTACCGATGCATTCTCAATTCCTCGATTGAAGTGCTCCAAAATGACAACTCTGTAGGGGCCGCCATAACCTAGTGGATAAGGCGCTGGACTCATGATCCAAAGGTCGTGGTTTCGAATCCCGGCTTGGTCTTGGAAATTTTCACGTGGAATGTTTCCAGCTAAAATGACCGTAGTTCACCCCGATGTCCACCCTGGCCCCACAGGTGTCAGTCTAATGTGACGGACCAGCCGTCTGCATATCCTTGATTTTGGCACGGACGTTAAATCCAACTCAAACATGACAACTCTGTGAAAAGACTGTATTTTCACGATGTATTATGTCTATTGGAGAGCCTCTGGGTAGACATTTCTGGTCTCCCTGTTTGGCGCAAGTATAGTCAGTGTTTCTGCGTTTCCAGTTCGTGATGCTGCAACGTAGAACATTCCATGTGTAAAACACGGAACGGTCAGGTCTGCCCCAAGGGATGAAAATGTCGGACCCTGGCTCTTGATGATTGTCAGAGCGAAAGCTGGTTTCATGGGAAACTGAAGCCGTCAGAACTGGAATGGCAGGGGTGAGTCCATGGGTTCCGGAGGAATTCTGGGGAGCAGCACCGGTTCACCTTTGTGGGGGCCACATGATATTTTCGCTTCTACAACGTTCCTGTGCAGTCTGGTGAAGACACATCGGGTGCCATTGATCACCTTTGGCGGGTCCAGTGAGCGGAGAATGATAATAGGGACTCCAGATTTCAGCAACAGTTCATGTGGTGGAAGTCCAGAAATCTCAATGGAGTTCAGGAGTTCTTGTGGATAAAGGACTGCCTCATCATCATTCTTGGCCGTGTCAACAGATCTGTACAGTTTCCTCTCCAGGGAAGTCAGCTACGATTTTTCTGTTCAGCCTGTTGACAGTCTCGTTCAGGGAGGAGATTATGGCCCTTTCCGCTAACCAGTCTGAGTCTGCACAGTGAGCATGAAGATCCGGGTAGACTGCTTCTATCAGATCCTCCTGGCTATCAGACAGGCGTTGACAATGTTGGCTCTGGTGCCATTGAGGACGACAGGGAGGATCTGCCTGAAGTCCCCACAGAACAGCGTTGGGATGCCTCCCATTGGCCTGTGCACTTGGGTGATGTCCTGCAGCGTAGAGTCCATGGCCTCGTAGACAGCTTTGTGGGTCATGGGAGCTTCATCAATTATGACGGTTGCAGCCTCTTTGATGACTTTGGCCAACGTTGACCCACGCTTGACAGAGCAGGTTGGCGTTTCTTGCTTGTCGGCATCCAGAGGGACCTTGAAAATGCTATTTACTGTCCGCCCACCCGGCAAAAGAGTAGCAGCAATGACACTGGAAGCAGTGGCTAGCACTATTTTGCCTGTGGAGCGGATCCTGTTCAGGATAAGATTCAGGATGGTCTTTCCTGTCCCTCATGGAGCATCAAGGAACATTATGTTGCTGCTTGCTGTGGGATCCTGCCTCTGCCCAACCATGGTCATAAAGCTGTCGTACACGTCTCTCTGGTCAGCTGTCAGCTTCTTCAGCTGGTCATCAGCTGCTGCCCGGAGTGCAGTAGTGTCGTAATTGGTCTCGCGGTAGTATTCTCGAGGCACAGTTTGTTGTTGTGTGACTGTTGGCATCCCATACTCCTCTGTAGACTTGCCTCCAAGAAGGAAGAGTTTGTCCTGAATCACAGTAAGAGCTTGGTTGTAGATGGCATCTGTGTACTGTGCTTCATAATAGACATCTCTTCGGACTTGGAAGAGGAAATCTTCAGCAAGATGGTCTCTGAAGAGGTTCCACAGGTTGCCTGGGTTACTGGGGTTGAAAGCCACCAGGATAATACAGAAGTCACGCAGCAGTCGGGTCTCTGAGAGATGGAGGCTTCCTCCAGGGCAAGTTGTAGAAGGCGGTCATCATCTAGGAGTCCAAGATCATTGCAAGCATCTCGAAAAATGTTGTGGACATAGCCGTTGACAATCTTCAGCTCCTCGTACGAACGGGATCCTTTCATGACGTTGAGTAGAAGCCTCAAGAAGTAGCACTCTCCCTGGCGAGGACTGATACTGTACAATCGCCGGATTGCAGTGCCCCTTTGTCGTTTCTTCCACATATTGTGAGTGGACATCAATGTGAAGTGCTCAGGGACTTCCACGTACTTCAGCTCTCGTGCTGTAGGGTCTTGAGAGCATAGGCTAAAGATGGCGGTAAGGGTTGCTTCTGGGGGAGAGCCTTGTGCTCTTTGCGCTGCGTTGTGTGGATTGAAGTAGACCCATTGTCCATTCTCCAAATGGACAGCTGGTCTCTGCACCATGGGGTGGCGCTCATGCAGGTCAAATCCCAGGAGTCTCCAGGTCGCCTCGATGCTGCCAACGTAGCGGGCATTCTGGTACATTTGGATTTCATCAATGACTGGAGGTTGTTGAGCTGCTCCTTCACCTGCCTGAGTGGCTTGGAGTTGGAAGACGGCTTGGTCTGTGCCCTTGTGGACATACTTCAGGACGTACTTGATGAATTTTATGCTACTGCATATTTCCACATTGATGTGGCAGTTGAACTAATGTAGGAGGTAAGGGTTGTAGGGGACAACCCACTGGTTGGTGACGATGATTTCTCTCTGCCCAAGCTTCACAGTCCCAGTATGTCCTCATTCAGACTCCTCACGTCTCCTGTACTTGGGGTAGCTGTCCTCACCCTGCTCTATGACCCTTCTTGCCTCTCGATCAATTTTACCTCACAATTTTTTTTCGTAATACGATACACAGTCGATAGAGGGATGCCTGTACTTAATGAACTTACCGATGCATTCTCAATTCCTCGATTGAAGTGCTCCAAAATGACAACTCTGTAGGGGCCGCCATAACCTAGTGGATAAGGCGCTGGACTCATGATCCAAAGGTCGTGGTTTCGAATCCCGGCTTGGTCTTGGAAATTTTCACGTGGAATGTTTTCAGCTAAAATGACCGTAGTTCACCCCGATGTCCACCCTGGACCCGCAGGTGTCAGTCTAATGTGACGGACCAGCCGTCTGCATATCCTTGATTTTGGCACGGACGTTAAATCCAACTCAAACATGACAACTCTGTGAAAAGATTGCATTTTCACGATATATTATGTCTATTGGAGGGCCTCTGGGTTGACAACATTTCTTGTCTCCCTGTTTGGCGCAAGTATAGTCAGTGTTTCTGCGCTTCCAGTTCGTGATGCTGCAACGTAGAACATTCCATGTGTAAAACACGGAACGGTCAGGTCTGCCCCAAGGGATGAAAATGTCGGACCCTGGCTCTTGTTGACAGACAAAAATCAGACGGTATTGCAGAGCATCATAACTTCGGTGTATTTCTGAAATCCTCTGCAGACTACCATCTCTAAATTTAGAAATTAACGGTTTTTAACGGTCAATTTTAAGTTTCTGTTCATATTAGTTGTCTATCATTGATCAGCGTGTAAAACTGCACCTGTATACCAAATTTCATCAAGAAAGGTCTAAATTTAGAAAATAACGGATCTTAACGGTTTTTAACGCTCAATTTTATAGTTTCCGTTCGTGTAAGTTGTATATCATTGTTCAGCGTGTAAAACTGCGTCTGTATACCGAATTTCATCAGGAACGCTCTAAATTTATATAATAACGGTTTTTAACGGTCAATTTTTAAGTTTCCGTTCGTGTAAGTTGTATTTCATTGTTCAGCGTGTAAAACTGCATCTGTATACCGAATTTCATCAAGAACGGTCTAAATTTATATAATAACGGTTTTTAACGGTCAATTTTAAGTTTCGGTTCGTGTAAGTTGTATATCATTGTTCAGCGTTGAAAACTACACCTGTATATCAAATTTCATCAAGAACGGTCTAAATTTAGAAAATAACGCTTTTTAACGGTGATACCATCTCTAAATTTAGAAATTAACGGTTTTTAACGGTCAATTTTAAGTTTCTGTTCATATTAGTTGTCTATCATTGTTCAGCGTGTAAAACTGCATCTGTATACCGAATTTCATCAGGAACGCTCTAAATTTATATAATAACGGTTTTTAACGGTCAATTTTTAAGTTTCCGTTCGTGTAAGTTGTATATCATTGTTCAGCGTGTAAAACTGCATCTGTATACCGAATTTCATCAAGAACGGTCTAAATTTATATAATAACGGTTTTTAACGGTCAATTTTGTTTCGGTTCGTGTAAGTTGTATATCATTGTTCAGCATTTAAAACTACACCTGTGTACCAAATTTCATCAACAAAGGTCTAAATTTAGAAAATAACGCTTTTTAACGGTGATAAATAACGGTCATAAAAACTATCGAATGACCCAATGTTATTCACAGTATGTCCTTCTAGACTCATGCCAAGTTTGGTGGCGATCCGAGGACTCCCTTTGCTGCCAACATTAGAAAAGATTGTATTTTTGATCGTTTTTAGGGGGGTACGTGTTGTTCACGGTTTTTAACGGTCATAAATAACTGTCGTAGAAACTGTCCAATGACCCTATGTTACTCGGGAGATGTCCCTCTAGGTTCGATGTACCTGTGCAATGTCACACGGCCATTTGATGAAAAGCAGAGGAAAAAGATGTCTTTGAAACCGTTATAACAGTTTTTTTAACGGTTTTTAACGGTTTTATTTCTTTAAAGATTAGCCCAAAACCATCCTCGGGTCACAACAGACATACCTGCTAAATTTCAAGAAGATCGGGTTTTAAACAGTTTCTTTGATAGGGTTTGGTGTTTTTAACGGTTTTTAACTGTTATAAATAACGTTTTTTAACTGCCAAATAACGGTTTTAATTTTAGAGAAGTA
>JAMYXO010008992.1:0-10227 GCA_033310375.1 Conus canariensis
GGAGAGAAAGAGGGGTGATTGTAGGGTAAGAGAAGGGAGTAGTTGGGTAAGGTTTAGGAAAATTTTTGAGAGGGGGGTAATGATTAGTTGTATTATGTAGTGAGAAAATTAGGGGATGTTAGGAAAATGAGAAGGTGGGAGAGGTTTTTATAAAAATTGGGAGATGTTGGGAGTTAGTTGTGATGTGTTGTGTTGAAAGAATTATTGAAGGTAGGTAGGATGGTGGTTATATAGGGGGTGTTTAGAATGAGTTTAGTGATAGGTATGTGTGAGTGGGATTAGTTGATGAAGTTGGTGGGGAGAATAGAAAGGAGAGATAGTGGTGATTTAGGTATTGGTAAGTGATGAGTGTGGTTGTTAGGAAGGTAATAAATTGGGGAGTTTGAGAGTTAATATGGGTAGGGGTTATATGTTATGAGTAGTGGGGTGGAAAGGGGGAATGGAAGTAAATAGGTGGTTGAGAATGAAGATTATTTATAAAATTATTGGGATTAATGAGTAGTAGGAGAGAGGGGTGGGGAGTTAAATTGGTATGAGTAGTGTAGAGGGGGGAATAGGATTGTTAGGGAGGTGTTGGTGGGGGTTGATGTGTAGGTATAGTTTTTTTTGGGAGTTGGGGTGAGGGTTGTGGGATTTGTGGAGTGATAGTGTTTTGAGGTGGTGAGAGGGAGGAATAGGTTTGTTTATGTGGATGGTGGTGTTTTGTGTGGTTTGTTTTGGTGGAATTTGGGAGGTTAGGGGGGGTTTGGGTTGTTGGGTGGTTAGGTGGGTAGTGTGGTTAGTGGGTGATGTGGTAGGAGTTGAGGTGTGGGGTTGTGGTGGTGGGGGAATGGAAGGGGGTGAGGTGTTTTTGGGAGTGTTGTGGGGGGGGTGTGGGTTGGTTGGTTGGGGGTTGTTGGATTAGTGTTGATGTGAATTGGAGGTTTGTAGGTGTATGTTTAGGGGTGTTGATTAGAGTTGATAAGGTGTTGGGTTGGAATTGGAGTGTGTTATATTATGATTTGGTTTGTAAGGGTGGTTTTGGTGGGTTATTGGTTGGGTATGATTTTTGTTTGTGTGAAGGGAAAGGGTGTATTATTTGGATGTATGGGGGTGTGGTAGGGTGTTTGGTGTTGGATTTAGTAGGTTGTTAAGTTATAGGAGAGAGATTATTATTATTAGTGTGGTTTTTGTGTGTAAAGGGAGTGGATGAGATTAGGTGAGGGGTATGTGTTAGGTGAGTTTGTTGAAAGATATAAGGTGATGGTGAGGGAGTGTATAGAGTATATGATGTGATGGGTGGGGGGGAATGGAATGGTTTGGGATTGTTGGGGTAGATAGTGGTTGGGTGGGGGGGTGTGTTTGGGGGTTGGTTTAGGTGTTGTGATGTTAGGGATGTGTTTTTGGGTGGTAGTGTTGTGGTTTATGGGATGTGTGTGTGTAGGGTATGGTGGTTTTTGGTTGGTTGGTTTGAGATATATTGTAGGTGGATTTATGGGGTAGTTGTTTAATTTGGTTGGAGTTATTTTGTTGTAGGTTTTGTTTGTAGTTGTTGTTGTGTGAATTGTGGTATGTGTGTATAGTTGGAAGTTTGGTGTGTTAGGGTTTTATTTGGGTATTTGGGGTTTGTTGGGGTGGTTGATGTGGGATGTTGTTGTTTGTAGGGGTGTGGGATGGGAGTTTTGTGTGTTGTATGGGTGTGGTGTGTTGTGAAGGTTTGTGAGTTTGTGTTTTGTGTTTAGGGAGAGGGGAGAGGTTTAGTTTTGTAGGTTTTTTTAGGTGTAATTTGGTGTGGGATGGGGTTTAAATTTGTGTGTGAATGGTTGAGAGGGGGTTTAGTATAGAAGAATAGGTGATTGGGAGGTTTAGGGGAGGGGGGGGGGGGTAGTGGTTAGGATAGTTGGGAGATAGTGGAATATATAGTAGATTGAAAGTATGGGGTGGGGAGGAGTTTAAGGGAGGGGTTGGGTAAATATGGAAGGGGAATTGTAGGTGAGTAATTGTGTAGGAATTGGAGTGGGGGTAGATATGTGAGAGTTAAGGGGTGAGTTTATTGTTGGTAAGTGGGTGTGGGTAATGTAGATAGTGATGGAGAAGGGTAGATGGGGAAAATGGGGGAGATATGAAAAGGGGTAATGTTAGATGGTTGTTGGTAAGGGGAGTGAAGTAGAGTGGGATGTGTGAGGTGAGAGAATAAGGTGAGATATTGGGGGGAGGGGTGAAGTAGAAGATAGTGAAAAGTTGGGTAGATAATGGGGAGGTAAAAGTGTGGGAGTGGTAGGGGTGGAGTTATAAAATTTGGGGGGGAGGTAGGGAGGGTTTGATGTGGTTTAAGAGGTTTGAGTGGGTGTTATAATGTATAATGAGAGTTAGAAGATGGTAAGGGAGAAGTAGTATAAGGAAAAAGAAATTAGGAGAGTGAATAAAAAAGAATTTTGGTGTAGATAAGGGAAAAGAGTAGAGGAAGAGTAGGAGAAGGGATTGAAGGATAAGGGGTTAAAGGTAAAAGAATAAGTAGGGAAAAAAATGAAGGGGAGGAGTGAGATAGTGGTAAAGGAGGAATAAGTAGAGAGAAATGGTAGGAGAGAGAAGTAGAGAAAATTAGTTAGAGGAGAGGAAGTGGATTTGTTGGGTAGTAGTAATGAGAGGGTAGAAAGGAGAAGGGTTTAAGGGATATTGTATAAAAGGAGGGGGGGGAAGAAAGTAGGGAAATTAGGGGGGGAGGTGGATGATATGGTAGGGAGGGGGAAGGTTAGAAGGGAGATATATGGAGAATGGAAGGGTGAAGGAGAAATAAGTAGGAAGAGGTATGGTAAGTTTGTGTGTAAAGATTTGGTGGGGTAAGAAATGATTGAGGGTAAGGGGGGTAGAAAAATAATAAGGGGGGGGGATGAGAGGAGAGAGATTATTATTATTAGTGTGGTTTTTGTTTTGTTAGAGAGATATAATATGATTGAGGGGAGGTAGAAAAATAAAAGGTTAAGAGTGGGAAAGAGAAGAAGTATAGAAAGGGAAGAGTGTAGGTGGGTAGGAATGGAGTTAGAAGAGAGTAAGGGGTTTAAGTGAATATAAAATGTAAGATAAGGGGGTATATGAAAGAAAGTTTAATAGGGAAAGAGAAAGTTGATAAGTAAAAATTAGGGAGTAAGAGAGTGATTAAAAAAATATTAGGGGAAGGAGGATAGGTAGATAAAGATGGAGATAGATGGGTGTGTAGATAGGAGGGTTGAAAATAGTAAAGGAGTAGGGGGAAGGTGAGTTGAGATAAGGAGTTGGAAGATGGTAGGAGGAATATATGTATGTAGGAGTGGGTATTTTAGGAGGAAAGGAGAGAGAAAGAGAATGGAAAATATGGGTGAAGATGGGAAATATGTATAGAGTGTGATTGTAGAGAAATTGGTGATGAAGGGGGGGGGGGTGAGATAAAGGGGAGAGAAAGGAAGGGTTGGTGAAGATTAGGTAAAAGTTAGGTGTATAGAGGAAGAGGGGGGTGATTGTAGGGTAAGGAGAAGGGAGTAGTTGGGTAAGGGTTAGGAGAATTTTGAGAGGGGGGGGTAATGGTTAGTTGTATTATGTAGTGAGAAAGGATAGGAGTGGTTAGGAAATGAGGGGGAAGGAAGTTTTTATAAAAATTGGAGGAGTGTTGGGAGTTAGTTTGATGTGTTTGTATGAAAGAAGTTATTGGAAGGTAGGTAGGGATGGGTGGTATATAGAGGTTTAGAATGGAGGTTTAGTGATAGGGGATGGTGTGGGGGATTAGTTGATGAAGTTGGTGGGGAGAATAGAAGGAGGAGTAGTGGTGATTTAGGTATTGGGGGTAATGATGGGTTGTTAGAGGGTAATGAATTGGAGTTTGAGAGTTAATATGGGGGTTATTTTGTTGGGTAGGGGGGTGAAAGGGGGAGATGGAAGTAGAATAGGTGTTGAGAATGAAGATTATTTATAAATTATTTGGGATGTAATGAGTAGTGGAGGTGGGGTGGAGGGGTTAATTGGTATGGAGTAGTGTAGAGGGGGAATAGGATTGTGAGGGGAGTGTTGGTGGGGGTTGATGTGTAGGTATGAGTTTTTTTTGGGAGTTGGGGTGAGGGTTGTGGGATTGTGTGGAGTGATAGTGTTTTGAGGTGTGAGAGGGGGGAATAGTTTGTTTATGTGGGATGGTGGTGTTTTGTGTGGTTTGTTTTGGTGGGAATTTGGGAGGTTAGGGGGGGGTTTGGTGTGTTGGGTTTAGGTGGGTAGTGTGGTTAGTGGGGTGATGTGGTAGGAGTTGAGGTGTGGGTTTGGTGGTGGGGGGAGATGGAAGGGGGTGAGGTGTTTTTGGAGGTTGTTGGTGGGGTGTTGGGTTGGTTGGTTGGGGGTTGTTGGATTAGTGTTGATGTGAATTGGAGGTTTGTAGGTGTATGTTTAGGGGTGTTGGATTAGAGTTGATGAAGGTGTTGGGTTGGAATTGGAGTGTTTATATTATGATTTGGTTTGTAAGGGTGTTTTGGTGGGTTATTGGTTGGTATGGATTTTTTGTTTGGTGTGAAGGGGAAAGGGTGTATTATGTTGATGTATGGGGATGGTGGTAGGGTGTGTTGGTTGGATTTGAGTAGGGTTGGTAAGTTATAGGGAGAGAGATTATTATTATTAGTGGTTGTTTTTGTGTTAAAGGGAGTGGATGAGATTAGTAGGGGTATGTGTTAGGTGAGTTTGTTGAAAGATATAAGGTGATGGTGGAGGAGTGTATAGAGTATATGATGTGATGGGTGGGGGATGGGAATGGTTGGGGATTGTTGGGGTAGATAGGTGGGTTGGGTGGGGGGTGTTTTGGGTTGGTTTAGGTGTTGTGAGGTTAGGGATGGTGTTTTGGGTGGTAGTTGGTGGTTTATGGGGATGGGGTGTTGTAGGGTATGGTGTTTTTGGTTGGTTGGTTTGAGATATATTGTAGGTGATTGTATGGGGTAGTTGTGTTAATTTGTTGGATTATTTTGTTGTAGTTTTGTGTTGTAGGTGTTGGTTGTGTAATTGTGGTATGTGTGTATAGTTGGAAGTTTGTGTGTTAGGGTTTTATTTGGTAGTTTGGGGTTTGTTGGGTGGGTTGATGTGGGATGTTGTTGTTTGTAGGGGTGGGATGGGGAGTTTTGTGTGTTGTATGGGTGTGTGGTGTTTGTTAAGGTTTGTGAGTTTTGTTTTGGTTTTAGGGAGAGGGAGGAGGTTTAGTTGGTAGGTTTTTGTTAGGTGTTAGAATTTGGTTGGATGGGTTTAAATTTGTGTGTAATGGTTGAGAGGGGAGTTTAGTATAAAGAATAGTGATTGGAGGTTTAGGGAGGGGGGGGGGTAGGTGGGTGTAGGATAGTTGGGAGATAGTGAGATATATAGTAGATTGAAAGTATGGGTGGGGAGGAGTTTAGAGGGAGGGAGTTGGGTAAATATGGAAGGAGGGAATTTAGGGTGAGTAATTGTGTAGAATTGGAGTTGGGGGTAGATATGTGAAGGTTAAGAGTAGGTGTTATTGTTGGTAAGTGGTGGTGGGTAATGTAATAGTGATGAGAAGGTAGATGGGGAAATGGTGGAGATATAAAAGGGGTAATGTTAGATGTTGGTTGTAAGGGGAGTGAATAGTGAGTGGGATGTGTAGGTGAGAGAATAAGGTGAGGATATTGGGGGGAGGGGTAATAGAAATATGAAAAGTTGGGAGATAATGGGAGGTAAAAGTGTGGGGAGGTGGTAGGAGTGAGGTTATAAAATTTGGGGGGATAGGGAGGGTTTGATGTGGTTTAAGGAGGGTTTGAGTGGTGTTATAATGTATAATGGAGAGTTAGAAGATGGTAAGGGAGAAGTAGTATAAGGAAAAAGAAGATTAGGGAGGAGTGAATAAAAAAGAATTTTGTGTAGAGTAAGGAAAGAGAGGTAGAGAAGAGTAGGAGAAGGGATTGAAAGATAAGGGGGTTAAAGGTAAAAGAATGAAGTAGGAAAAAAATGAAGGGGAGGAGTGAGGATAGTGGTAAAGGGAGGAATAGAGTAGGGAAGAATGGTAGGAAGAAGTAGAGAAATTAGTTAGAGAGAGGAATGGATTTGTTGTAGTAGTAATGAGGAGGGTAAAAGGAAAGTGTTAAGGGATATTGTATAAAAGGAGGAGGGGAAGAAGATAGGAGAATTAGGGGGGGAGATGGATAGTAGGTTAAGGGGGGAAGTGTAAGAGGAGATATATGGGAGAATGGAAGGGTGAAGGGAGAAATAGAGTAGGAAGGTATGGTAAGTTTGTTGTGTAAAGATTTGGTGGGTAAGAAATGATTGAGAGGGTAAGGGGGGGGTAAAAGATAATAAGGGGGGGGGATAAGGAGAGAGAGATTATTATTATTATGTGTGTTTTTGGTTGTTTGAGAGATATAATATGATTAGGGGAGGGTAGAAAAATAAAAGTTAAAGGGTGGAAAGAAAGAAGTATAGAAAGGGAAAGGTGTAGGTGGGTAGGAATGAGTTAAAGGAGAGTAAGGGTTTAAGTGAATATGAAAATGGTAAGATAAGGGGTATATGAAGAAGAATTTAATAGGAAAGAGAGAAGGTTGATAAGTAAAAATTAGGGATAAGGAGAGGGTGATTAAAAAAATATTAGGGAAGGAGGATAGGGTAGATGAAAATGAGGATAATGGTGGTGTAGATAGGAGGGTTGAAAATAGTAGAAGAGTAGGGGAAGTGGAGTGGTGAGATAAGGAGATTGAAAGATGTAGAGGAATATATGTATGTAGAGTGAGGTATTTTGAAGGAGAATAGAGAGAGAAAGAGAATGGGAAAATATGAGGTAAGATGGAAATAGTTATAGATGGTATTGTTGAATTGGGTGATGAGAGGGGGGTAGAGGGGAATAAATGGGAGAAAATTGAGGGTGAAAGTTAGTAAAAGTGTAGGTTATAGGAGAGAAAGAGGGTGATTGTAGGGTAAGAGAAGGGAGTAGTGTGGGTAAGTTTAGGAAGAATTTTTGAGAGGGAGGTAATGAGTTAGTTGTATTATGTAGTGAGAAAATTAGGGAGGTGTTAGGAAAGGGTGAGGGAGGGTGAAGTTTTGTATAAAAATTGGAGGATGTTGGGAGTTAGTTTGATGTGTTTGTATGAAAGAAGTTATTGGAAGGTAGGTAGATGGTGGATGGGTTAAGGAGGTTTAGGATTAGTGATAGTGTGGGAGTATTAGTGATGAAGTTGGTGGGGGAGAATAGAAGGGGAGGTAGTGGGTGATTTAGGTGTTGGTAAGGTGATGAGGTTGTTAGAAGGGTAATAAATTGGAGTTTGAGATTAATATGGGGATTAGTATATGTTATGGAGTAGGTGGTGAAAGGGGGGAATGAGAGTAAATAGGTGGTTGAGAATGAAGATTATTTATAAATTATTGGGATTAATGAGTAGTAGGAAGGGGGGGAGTTAAATTGGTATGGAGTAGTGTAGAGGGGGGAATAGGATTGTGTAGGGGAGTGTTGGTGGGGGTTGATGTGTAGGTGTATATTTTTGTTTGGGAGTTGGGGTGAGGGTTGTGGGATTGTGTGAGTGATAGTGTTTTAGGTGGTGAGAGGGGAGAATAGGTTTGTTTATGTGGGATGGTGGTGTTTTGTGTGTTTGTTTTGGTGGGAATTTGGGAGTTAGGGGGGGTTTGGTGTGTTGGGTGTTAGGTGGGTAGTGTGGTTAGTGGGTGATGTGGTAGGAGTTGAGGTGTGGGTTGTGGTGGGGGGGAGATGGAAGGGGGGTGAGGTGTTTTTGGAGGGTTGTTGTGGGGGGTGGGTTGGTTGGTTGGGGGTTGTTGGATTAGTGTTGATGTGAATTGGAGGTTTGTAGGTGTATGTTTAGGGGTGTTGATTAGAGTTATGAAGGTGTTGGGTTGGAATTGGAGTGTGTTATATTATGATTTGGTTTGTAAGGGTTTTGGTGGGTTATTGGTTGGTATGATTTTTTGTTTGTGTGAAGGGGAAGGGTGTATTATGTTGGATGTATGGGGATGTGGTAGGGTTGTTGGTGTGGATTTATAGGGTTGTAAGTTATAGAGAGAGATTATTATTATTATGTTGTTTTTTTGTAAAGGAGTGATGAGATTAGTAGGGAGGGTATGTGTTAGGTGAGTTTGTTGAAAGATATAAGGTGATGGTGAGGAGTGTATAGAGTATATGGATTGATGGGTGGGGGGAATGGAATGGTTGGGGATTGTTGGGGTAGATAGTGGGTTGGTGGGTGGGGGTGTGTTTGGGTTGGTTTTTTTTTTTTTTTTTTGTGGGGTGGTTGTTTTGGGTGTGTTTTTTTTTTTGGTTTTGGGGGGGGGTTTTTTTTTGGGGGGGGTGGGGTTTTTTGTTGGGGTGGGGGGGGGGGGGTTTTTTTTTTTTTTGGGGGGGGGGGGGGGGGGGGGGGGGGGGGGGGGGGGGGGTTTTTTTTTTGGTTTTTTTGTTTGTTTTTTTTTTGGGTTTTTGGGGTGTTTTGGGGGGGGGGGTGGGGGGGGGGGTTTGGGTTTTGTTTTTTTTTTTTGTTTTTTTTTTTTTTTTGGTTGTTGTGGGGTTTGTTTTTTTGGGTTTTTTTTTTTTTTTTTTTTGGGGGGGTTTTTTGGTGGGGGGGGGGGGGGTGGTTTGTGGGGTTGGGGGGTTTTTGGGGTTTTTTTTGGTTTTTTTTTTGGGGTTGGGTGGGGGGGTTTTTGGTGTTTTGGGGGGGGGGTTTTTTTGTGGTTGGTTTTTTTTGTTTGGTGGTTTGTTTTGGTTTGGGGGGGGGTTTTTTTGGTTTTTTGTTTTTTTTTGGGGGGGGGGTTTTTGGGTTTTTGTGGGGGGTTGGGGGGTGGGGTTTTTTTTTGGGTGGGGGTGGGTGGGGGTGTGTTGGGGGGGGGGGGGGGGTGTTTGTTTTTTGGGTGGGGGGGTTGGGGGGGGTTGTTTTTTTTGGTTTGTTTTTTTTGGGTTTTTTTGGGGGTTTGGGGGTTTGGTTTTTTGTTTGTTTTTTTTGTTTTTGTGTGGGTTTTTTTGTTTTGGGGTGGTTTGTTTTTTTTTTTGTTTGGTTGTTGGGTTGTTTGGTGTTGTGGGTTTGTGTTTTGGTTGTTTGTTTGGGTTGGGTGTTTTTTTTTGTTTTTGTTTTGGTTGTTTTTTGTTGGTTGGGTGTGGTTTTTTGTTTTGTTTTTGTGGTTTGTTGTGTGTTTTTTGTTTGGTTTGGTGGGTTTGTTTTTTTGGTGGGGTGTGTTTTTGGGGTGTTTGGGGGTGTTGGGGGGGGGGGGTTTGTTGGGGTTGGGTTTTGTTGTGTTGGTGGTTTGGGGGGTTGGGTTTTTTTTGTTTGGTTTTTTTTTGTTGGTTGGGTTTTTTTGGTTTTTGGTTGTGTTTTGTGGGTTTTTTTTTTTTGGTTTGTTTTTGTTTTTTTTTTTTTGGTTTTTTGTTTGTGGGGGTTTGTGTTTTGGTTTGGGGGTGTGGTGGGGTTTGTGTTGTTTTTGTGTTTTTTTTGGGTGGTTGGGTTGGGGGGGGGGGGTTTGTGTTGGGTGTGGGGTGGGTGTTTTGGTTTGGGTTGGGGGTTTGGTTGGGGTTGTTGTTGGGGGGGGTTTTTGTTGGTGGTTTTGGGTGGTGTTTTTTTTTTTTTGTTGGTGTGTTTGTGGTTTTTGGGTGGGGGTGTTGGTTTGTGTTTTTTTTGTTTGGTGTTGTTTTTTTTGGGTTTGTGGGGGGGTGGGGTTTTTTTTTTTTGGTTTTTTGGGGTTTGGGTTTTGGTTTTGTGTTTGGGTTGGTTTGTTTTGTGTTTTTTTGGTGGTTTGGTTGTTTTTGTGGGTTTTGTTTTTGGTGGTTGGTGGGGGTGGTGTGTTGGGGTGGGGGTGGGTTGTTGGGGGGGGGGGGTGGGGGTTTGTTTGTGGGTGTGGGGGGTTTGGTTGGGTGTTTTGGGTGGTTTTTTTTTTTTTTTTTTTTTTGTTGTTTGGGGTTGTTTTGGTGTTGGTTTTGGTTTGGGTTTTTTTTGTTTTTGTTTGGTTTGTGGGTGTTTTGTGTGGGGTTTTGGTTTTTGTTGTTTTTTTTGGGGTGGGTGTTTTTTTGGTGTTGTGTTTTTGTTTTTTTTTTTGGGGGGGGGGGGGGGGGGGGGGGGGGGGGGGGGGGGGGGGTTTTGTGATGGTTTTTGTTTTTAGTATTGGGGGGTTGGTTTTGGTTTTTTGGTTGTGTTTGGTGGTTTGTGGTGGTTGTTTGGGGGGGGGGGGGTGTGTTTGTTTGGGGTTATGGTTTTGTTGGGGGGGGGGTGTGTTTTGGGGGGGTTTTGGTGTTGGTGTGTTTGGTGTGGTTTGGGG
>JAMYXO010008993.1:0-10226 GCA_033310375.1 Conus canariensis
ATAAAGGGGTTCAGATGAATTTTTTTAAAGGGGCAATGTTCGAGAAGAGCGTTTGTCAAAAGCTTTAAATGAGGTCGTTTTAAAAAAGGAATTGATCCAACAAACGGGGAAAGGCAAGCGTTGACATGCTATTTCTCAAGTTCCAAGAAAACTAACAAAAAAAACCCTCCAGTTAAAGTAAGGGTAGTTTTTTTTTAATCGACTATAAACAATAAAGGGAAAAAAAAATCTAGAAGTCGGGCCCTAAACTAAACAGCAACTATTTTTCCCTTATAATGATTTTAACCCCTTTTTTTGGGGCAAACAACTTCTTACGGGGGATTTAATAAAAGCCTCTGAACAGCAAAAAATGAGAGGCCCCGGGTTTTGGTCAGAGGGTGCGGCCCTTTAGACATCAGATTAAGAAAAGGGCCCTAAGTATAGCCAATTGAAAGGCAAGTTTTTCCCTTCCACTGCCTCCAACATTATTTGAAAAAGAGAGCATTTTCTGAACAAAAAAAATTCAGACGACAAATTTTTTTTTTTGTGGGGGCTTTCTTGCTGGGGCTGGCATCACGTTGCCAAAAAGGGGCGGGAGAGAGAAATCTAACTTTTTTCAGTGGGCAAGGGATTTTAAATTTTTAAAGGGCCTTAAATTTTTCCTATGGCTGAGACAAAAAATTTATCAGTTTGAAGAACAGAACCCCCCCAAAAAATGTTAATGTCTACCAGGGGTCTGAAGAAACCAACCTTTGCCCATTAGAGTATCAAAAAACCGTCCAACAATGGGGCAAACCCAAAACCAAACCCCATGTAGACTTACTCCTAATGCAAACCAAAATGGGTTGCACTCCACTAACCGCACAAAAGAGTAATTACTAGTGGGGATACACAAAACAACATAGCAAACAAAATTCTGTAGAAAATGTTTAACAAGGGAAATTTCCCTCCGTTTTAAGCTGCGACGAACATATAAAACATTGTATTACCCAAATTTTAAATTGATCAGAACTAATTTTAACCCCCCGAGAAGGCAGTAAATTAGTTTTAAAAAAACTGGGGGGAAAAGGGTTGGGAAAATAACCATATTTTGTTTACGGGGAGACTTTTGGGAAACAAATCATTTTCCTTTTTGAAAAGGGCCCAAACCCCCCAGAAAAAAATTCCAAAACCCTCCCCTTTAAAGATAATCAAACAATTTGCTCATTTGCCTTCCCTCATTGTTAGGGCGGATGGGGCCCATTCAAACAAATTAACAAAGGCCAAAATTAAAAATTTTTAAAAAAAATCGGTGGAAGGTTTAAAACTGAAAAAAATTTTAAAAGCCGGGCCCCCAAAAAATTACCCCCCTCCTTTGGGGTTTTTTTCCCCCTTTCCGCCAAAATTTTTCCCCCAAAAAAAAAAAAAAAAATTGTAAAAGGGAAAATTTAGAAAAAAACCAGAAAAGAAATTTTCAATCAAAAAAAAAAAAACCCAAAAAAATAAAGGGCCAAAATCCCTTTCAAAAAATTTAGGCGGGGGGTTTAAAAAAAATATGGGGGAAAAGAAAAAGGGGATCAGGGTCCCCAAAAGGGGAATTTTTAAAAAAAAAGAATTTTGGGGAAAAAAAAAACCCCCCAAAACTTCAAAAAAAAAGTTTTTTTTTTTTAATTTTTGGGGGGGCCCTTAAAAATTTTTTAAAAAAAAAAAACATTTTTACAATTTTTAGAAAGGGGGTTTTTTAAATTTTTTCAGGGGGGAGGGGGGGGGGGGGGGGGCCCCCCCCAAAGGGGTTTTTCACTTAAGGGGAAAAAAACATGTTCTATTACCCAAAGCCCAAAATTGGCAGAATTGAGGTAAAATGGAGTTTTTTATTTTAAGGCGGTATTTTTTCGGACTTTTAAAATAAAAAAAGACCCAAAAACAAAAAATTGGATCCCCCGGAAAATTTTTTGCCCCTTAAAAGCCCTTTCCCAAAATTTTTTTTGGGGAAAATTTTTTTTTGGGGGAAAAAAGAATGAAACCCTTCCGAATTTCTCGACCCATTATTTGGGGAAAACAAATTTTTTTTTAAAAAAAAAAAAAAAAATTTTTTTTATTAATCAAACAATCTTAAGGGGGATATCAACATTCCATTAGAAAATTTTTAAAAAAAAAGATCAAAAATTTAAAAGTTTTTTAAAAAGGCATTTCCCCTCTAAAAAATTCCCTTCAGAAGGATTTAATTTTCCCAGAACCCCATTTACCTTATAATTTGCGGCAGTCATCAAAAAGTACATGTGTTTAACTTTAAATAACATGTCTTCTAAACGACTCTAAGCAACACCTGATGGGATTCATTATAGTCACTTCTGGCGGGGATCCTTAAAGTCCTGCCCAATAACAGAACACTATTTTGACCCGAACTCTATGTTAGAAAAGGGCGTTTATCCTTATGAGTACAATGAACACTGGGAAAGGTTATGACGAAGAAACACTTCCGCCTAAAGGCGCGTTCTATTCTAGTCTTAAGGAAAGGACATCAGTGATTCTGATTACCACAATGCCAAGGATGCTGGCAGAAGTTAGAGTGTAAAACGTTGGTAGACTATCATATTCCTATATAATGGCGGATACCTGTTTGTTGGCCGGACGTCTTTGAAATACCAGAAGACCTGCATGAAACATTACAGCTTGGATCCCGCGCCATTATATTTCTGCGGGCCTGGGATGAGGCTGGCCGCTTTCTTTACAAATTTACCTGGAGTAGCAAATTGACGGCTTTGGTCTGGACCTGCCAATAGCTTAGATGATTGAAAAACGGATTGCGTGGGGGAATCAGTATGCGTCGCACCATTACTGTAAAGGCAAAACAACAAATACTTGGAAAGACTATATCCAAGTAAAAGGTCTAACCCATCAAGGGATTTAGATGGGAAACAAACTTAAGGGATGGGGAGGGCAACCCCTTTTCCAAAATTTTGCCAAAATTTTTAAAAAGTAACCCCAGGAATTCCAAAAAAAATTCCCCAAAAATTTTTAAAAAGGCCCCCTACTTTTAAAGCTGATCGTAAAAAATCCATTTAGAAGTTGATTTAGAATAAAAACCTCATGAACCCCTTTCCCTATTACCCCTTTTGGGTTGGCCATTAGGCGGGGGAAACCCCCAAAAAAAAGCCAATGGGGCAGGAAACCCCCTAAACTTTTGCCTAATCTTGGAAAAAAAAAAAATTTTGTCTTTCCCTTACAGACCCTTTTTCAATTTTATTTAAGACATGTTTAAAGTTGACAGCTTTCATCGTATAAATTTCCCTTTTTTGGGTCAAGGGAACAGGGTTCATGAAACGCATACACATTTAAGAACAAAGATCTCCCGAACAAAACCCCGAAGGCTTTTAAAAAAGTTTTTTCCCAATTGATGAACAACCCCTGTTTTTGGAAAGACTATGGAAATCCGCCAAACCCTTTAAGAAAGGGTTTGATTGGTAAACCCAAAAAACGGTTTCAAAATTAAACTAAAGTTCAAAACCTTAAATTTTCAGGACTTCAGAAGATTTTATGAAACACTTTTTGGGATAATATAAAAAAAAGAAAGTTCCCAAATTGGACAAACCTTTTTTTAGGGTTTCCGTTTTGACTGGGAAAAAAAAAAAAAAGGCGAAAACTTTTGGGGGAGGGGGGGGAACCCCTTTACGCTACTTTAACACCCTTTTATCCGGAGTCCCCAGGGGGGGGGGGGGGGGCTGGGGACACGATACAGATTCCTTTTTAATCGAACTCCCCCACGGGAAGGGTTTTTAACAAAAACCTTTGGAAAATTTGAAGTACAAAAGAGGATGCCGGATGGTACGACCATCTGAATGTAAACCCCAAAAATTTGCCTTTGCTTCAAGTTTAACAAAAGGTTTTAGGTAAAATAAAGGTAAATTATCTGGTTGGGTTTGATCAAGGATTTGTTGGTTTGAGGTCGAAAATGTACAAATCTTTTAAGCCAAAAACAAGAGTTAAAACAAACAAAGGGGAAAAACCCCGATGTTGGGGCCTCAACATAACCCATGAAAAACTACAAAGAAAACATTTTTGGCAAAAGACTTTTCATTTATGCCCAATTTCAAACTGCGATCTAATTCCTGGATGCGAATTTAAAACAACATTGTAAAAAAAAACGGTCCCCTTGACCGGGACTAACACAAAAAAGAGTATTTGTTAAAAAACCCGAGTTTTTCATATCACATTGGCCTTTGGGAGAATTGGGGATAGTCATTTGGGGTTATTTTTTTCACAATCGCACTTCCAATTATATCATCATCTAATTTAAGGGAAAAATTTAAAATTTTTTATTAATCTAGATGGCTTTAAATTTTTTTTTTTTCCTTTTACAAAATTCATTTTCCCCTACCCAAAAAAAATCAAAATAAAGCTTTGGGGTTTTAAAGGCGATTGGCCCGGGGAATTTTTCCAGCCAGGGATTTGCAATCTTCCCCAAATACTTCTTTAATGGGTATACCCTTTATGCTCAAATAAATCTTGCATTTAAATTTTTTAAAAAAATTTCCCTTTTTTTCTTTCTGCCATTTCCCCTTTTGGGGTTTCCCTTTTAAAACCCCAAAAATATTTTGCTAAATTAAAAAGTTCCTTGAAACTTAAAATAATCCCTTTTAACCCCAATTCAAGAAAAAATTTTTCTCCAGTTTGGCTTGATGGGGGCCCAAAATTTTTTTAAAAATTTTTTAATTATTTTTGCTCCCCAAACAAATTGAAGGGTTTTGGCCCCGGCAAACAGGAATCAATCTTTTTAAACTGATTTCCAAAAGCAAGATTTTAAATCAAATATTCTCGTTTTTTTCTAAAGGGCTCTTCCTTCACCATTCTTGCTTCCATTGGGGGATTTTACGTAAGGATTTTTCCTTTTCCCTTCCGCCCGGGCCCTTTTTAATTTAACAAATTTAAAAAATAATTAAACGAACCCGGGGGGCATGGTCTGGGGGATTATCTGCGTTCTTCCCCTTCCCCAAAAGATCTTTCCCCCGGGGGGGGTCGTTTTGTTTGTGTCAGGGTTTTCGTAACTAATAACCGCGGATTCATTTTTACAATTTTTTTATCTCATATGGGGTCAACACTCGCAAAAGGGATCTGTTCCCTGATGCGAGTGGCCCCTTTTCCGCTTCTCCCCGGGAATAAAGGTACCCCCACTTTCAAACCAAAAGGGAATAGTTTGGGTTATGAAGACCCCCTCCTTCAACCCAAAATTTATTGTTTTTTTTCCTTTCTGATTGCTTTACTGGGGTTTTAAAAATTTTAAATTTTTCATTATTCATTGCCGAAAACTTTAGGGGAGCCTTCTAAAACCCCTTCTGTGTTGCGAGAAAATTTTCCCAAACAGCTCTCTGGAAAACTGGTAGGAAAAAAATCCTTTTTTAATAACTGTTTGGTTTAAAATTTTTCAAAACCAAAACCCTGTGATTTTGTGAACACCCGGGAAAGCCTCTTTTAAAGGTAACTCTATTTTTAAAAATAATTGATTCACCTTTTTCCTTTAAAAATTTTTTTCCCCTCATCGACTTTAATCATCGAGGATAAGTTAAAGGGCCTCGTTGGTAAATCCCGGTTAGCGAATACGCAGAACCCGCAAAGCACTCTTTTTTTAATGGTTCCCCCCACTTTTGTATCTTGAAACTATTTCAATGACTGTAAGTGGGGTACTTAAATCTTTTTCGTCTAATCGTACAGGGGTAAATATAGAAGGATCCCTTTGATGGGGGCCCTTTTTGGGGTTTAAAAATTCACAAAGTTGGTCTTTGAATTTGGGTTTTGGCGCGGGGAAATAAAATTTGGGCCAAATCGCTTTTTGATAACCCTTCCTTTTTTCGGGTTTTTTCAAATGACTCCAGCTGCTTGGCTTAGCCTTTTTTAATTGCTGTTATTCCCTTCCCAAAAATCCCTTTTTGGGGAATAATAGTTTTTGTTCATTTTTATTCAGCCAATATTATGCGCAACAAAATACACAACGGGTCAAGCCAAAAGCAATAAACAATATTTCTTGCATCATTTGTTTTTCTGATGGTGCGTAGATAATCGCTAAAACATTTGGTGGGGCAATGTCTCGATTGGCTTGCCTGTTAACAAATAATACTACAATACAAGCATATCTACCCCAACATAACCAAGTGGTCCGCTGCTTGGCCCCAAGTTATTTATCAGTTCCTCGTTCCTAACAAACAAACTGCTCACCAGACTCTGCTTTTCATACGCAGGCTTGTGCAGGCGGCTATGTTCTCCATAGCTTTGTTATGTCTTTTTCTCTCGCTTCGTCATCCCGTAGTTTAGCTAAACGCAGTATTACTTCGCGCGCTAAAAGCAAGCGCATTCACCACAGCGCCGCCTATCATCATCACGAGTGAAGCCATTTTTAAAATGTATTTTTTAATTTTACATAATAATACTGTCTGGAATTATTCCTTCCCTTGCTTAAACTAGAAATCTTCGTAGGCAAATGAAGCGTAATAAACAGTCAATCACTTTGGTTCTTGAGTTCTTACGAAACCTAGTTTGCCAAGATCTGCTGGTTTTATTTTTAACAGGCTTTTACCAAGGGCATTGTGTATCCTACACGTAGGCCTCCCATAACAGCAGAATGGTATACGAGGTTGTAATAGTTTATTTCGGTGCTCATTTTTACAAAATAAAATAATTTATTATTTATTAATAAAACATGAACTGCGATGGATCTACTAAATGCGTTCCTAACTTATGATTACAAATGATCAATTTGATGACCAAGCAATATGCCTATAAAGAAAGGCTGTATTCTTTGGCGGGTGTGGAAAAACAAAACAGTACCTTGGAAAATGAATTCAGCATAAACAGATACAACAGATTCCCACACAAGACATGTAAAGTATCACAATAGGTATGAAGCGCAACTGGGGTCAAGAAAGTAAAAGCGATTTGGGCAAACGGCTCTTTAGTTAGTACACTAAACTAGTTAGTAGATTTGGCTCCCATTGATTCTGAACCCAAAAATTTTATTTTATAAAATTTAACACAGGGATCCCGTTTTAAAAACAAAGTCATTAAGCCCTCTAGGTTTGTAAACTGTTTTTTACAGTTTTTGGAACATTGTTATGGGGCCATTAAAAAGGGATTAATTATTTTTTAATCATATGATTTTGTTTCCCTTCAAAAAACCAAAAGCCAAAAAAATCGGGCCAGAAAACATTGTTTGGAAAAAGGGGTAAACCAGAAAAAAAAAGCCTCCTCACCCCGGGGCGGTTCCCCCCCGGAAAAAAAAATTAGCAGAGTGGAACAAACAAAAAAATTTAAATTTTGTTACAATCCAGAATAAAACCATAATAAAAACCCAAAAAACCCGCCAAACCCAACAGTGTTCCCAAACAGCCATTTAAAATAAAACAATTGAAAAAGACCTACAGGGCCAAAAAGTCGAAATGGATTTTTTTGGTTTAAAAAAGGTTAGAAATTTTTGGCGTCATTGCTGTTGGGGGGGGGTGGGTTATTTACGTTTAAAAAAAAAAATATACACAACCCCAAAGCAAAAACCAAAAGAAAGCCCCAAAAAATCTCAGCCACTAAAAACAGAACCCGAAAAAAAAAGGGCATGCCAAAAACCTCCAACAACAAAATCCATTTTGATCCATTTGAAACAGTAATTTTTTTCAAGAACTTAATAAAAAATTTTATAATTTGACTTGAAAATAAAATTTTAAAAAATTTAACGATTTGATGACAACTTAAATAAAAACTTAAATAAGAACTTAATAAGAACTTGATGACACTTGATAAGAATTTTAATGACGATTTGGGAAACGATTTTTTTAAAACTTGAATAAGTACTTGAATAAGTACTTGAAAAAGGGAAACTTGTTAAGAATTTTGATGTTTGATTTGGTTAAAAAACTTGATGTTAAACTTTTTTAAGAACTTGAAAAAAAAACTTTTTAAAAGGAAATTTAAAAATAAAAAACTTGAAAAAGAACGTATCCCGGGACTTAAAATAAGAACCAAAGAACGATTTAAAAAGACGTTTTTTTTTTCACAATTAATTGTTATACATTCTTTTTCCGGGGAGACCCAAAACCCCCTTTTTTGTAGTACTCAAAGGGCCCGACATTCCCGGCCCCCCCCTTACTCAACTGCATAAAATTCCGAGTCGAAGCGGGGCGCACTGTTTGCTGGTTCGTGTCAAGTTACACAAAGGGGGGGGGGGGCGGGGGCCCGGGGCCGCCCACGCGGCATTGTAAAAATTTTTCCCCCCCGGCCGGCGTTTTTGTACAAGGGGGTTAGACGTCTTTTTTATAAAAAAATTTTTGGGGGGCTAAATTCCCCACCTCAAAATAATAATTTTTCCCCCAATTTTATGTATTAAAAAGGGAGCTTTTTTTTTATATTTAAATCTAAAAGCATTTTTAAAAAAAAATTTTTATTAAAAAGTAGTTTACAAAAAAATAAGGTAAGATGCACTTTGTTAAATTTTGCTTTTTGGTGTTGTTTTTAAAAAAACTTTTAAAAAAAAAAAAAACTTTAAATCTAGGCAAATAAAAACAACTTTACAAGTAACACCAAATAATTTTAAAAAAGTTTGTTTGTGTAAATATATGTAAACATCTTAAAGTTAAAAACATTGGGGGTAAAGGGCCCGCAAAATAGTTTTAAAAAACTTGGTTTTTCATGGCAATTTAAAAATCAAAATTTGCCCTCTTCCCCGGCCCCCCTAGTGGGGGCTCTTCCCCTTTTCGTGTTGTGTTGGCTGGGGCACTGGCGCGGCCCATAAACGCCCGAAACCACATGGGTTGTGTTGTCTGGTTTACTGGGGCGGCTATAAAAAACGCCCGTAAACACCCAAAAAAACCCTTTGGAAAGTCACTAAAAAAAAAAGGGGGGAAGGGGACTGCCCCAAATTAAAAAATAGTAAAGGGGAGGGAAACAAGTATAAAAGTATACTACTGGAGGGGAAATTCCCAAAACCCTTTTACAATTCTGGCCGTGTTATATGTGAAACCCCCTGGGTCCCGGGTTGGGGGCCCAGGGCCCATAAGGGGCTCAAGTGAGATCCAGAGGTGAAACAGTAAAAGGGGGCCAGATGTGAAGAGTTTTGGGAAAAATTTAATTTTTCATTTGAAGAATGTATGCGTGAAAAGAAAGTTATTGAAAAAAAGAAACAAGAAAAACGAAGGAAATTTAAACAAAAACTTTTAATCTCAAAAAGGGTTTTGTAAATTATAAATTTAAAAAAAGAAAATCCTACACATTATTATGTTTGTAAAGTGTTTACAAATTTGAAACTAGTAAACAGGCATTCTGGGGAACCCCCGGAGCAAACAGCGAAAAACCCCTTTCAGCCGTTGGAGGCTGGCGGAGGGGGTGGGGCCAGAATGCCGTTTACTAGTTTTCTGGTGGGGGGAAAATTTTAAGGAGATCCGGATTTTTAAAAAAGCAAAGTGGGTTCCCCTTTTCCTAAAAAATTTGGGGGTTAATTTAAGTCCCCGCTAATTCAATGAAAATATTGGGAATGAATTTTTTACAAACCCTTTCCCAAAAGTAACCTTGTAGGCCCTAAATTTTAAAAATCGGATTTTTCTTTTGGGGGTTTATTTTTAAAAACCCCAATAATTTTCGTAAAAATTAAAAAAAAAAAAAAGTAAGTAAAAAATTTAATAAACGCGTTTTTTTTCTTTCCCCCAAGGGGTTGCAATACTTCAAAGCAACCCCCAAAACTTACAAAACCCTCTGCTAAAAATTTTATTTTTTTTTCCGAATCACTACAACCAATTTTAACCTTTGATTGGGGCCCTTTAAATAGTTCACTATGATCTTTGATTAAAAATTTTTTTACATCATTCTCAACCCCAAAAAAAACTAAAATCAATGTTTAAAAAACTGTTTTCCCTTTTTGTCAAATAGTTCATTAACAATTTTCTATTAAAAATTTAATTTGAACAGAAAAACGCTGTGTTTGGCTGCATTTTTAAATCCCAAAAAAAATTTAAAAAAATAAAAAAATAAAACCATGAGTTTTTAACCCCTTTGGTTAATTATGGGATGCCTAATTTTTTGGTGTTAAAGTTTTTTTTCAACCCTAGCAAAATGTTTGTTAAAATAAAACCACCCAACATGGGAAAGTAGAAGGGGTTCCCCGAAACTATTTTTCAAAAACCCTTTTTTTTAGGGTCTTTGGGAAAAAAAAGATTTCTGATTAAAAAAAACACATAGACAAAACCTTTCATATTAGGGTTAATTTTTAAATTTTTTTTTTAGTTAATAAAAACTGA